>SRMA01024674.1:0-12566 GCA_007224835.1 Danionella cerebrum | reverse complement strand
ATATGAATATAAGATATTATTTATGCCAGAAAATATTGGGATCTTATAAAATATGATCTTTTAAAAAGTAATAAAATAGATAATAAAATTTTTATGAGTGAAATTAAATGTTTACTTTAGGAGTACTATCTGTACTATCAAAAAAAGTGCTTTCATATATTTAAGGTAAATAAAATGTAATTTCATTGCTACAAACGGAATGTTTATTCCAAACATTTGAATATTTATTTTAATGATATTGTACTGTAAATACACCTACAATAAAGCTTTGCTATGTGTGATCGGACTGGTGTTGTGTCATGAGAAAGAAGCTTTGAGACATGGGTTTTATTTGGAGGTTGACTCCATTTATTCTTTGAAAACAAGAACATTTCATGAATCATGGAAATCACAAGAGTTTTGTAACAAGGCTTTAATGAAACCATCAACTGGGCTCTAGAGAAACCCTTTAACATATTCGTCCAGTGCTTCCAGGCAGAGCAGGACCTCCAAAGAGACTCCTCTTCTCCTCACAACCTTCAGCAATGGACCTCCATTCATCAGTGAGGAGCACAGCCATTAACTCCTCCACCAAACAACCTTCAGTGATGGACTCCATTCATCAGTGAAGAGTCCAGCCATAAACTGCTCTACCAAACAGTTCCAGACTGCAGTCCCAGCATCCGAGACGATCTTGGAATCTCAGGAAATACCAGCAATGAAGATGCTGATGATGACCAGGTTGGAGTCTCCACCGTCAATCTCAAAGGAGAGAAGACAAACATTTAGTTGCAGAACTGATTGCAGATCCACGACAGCAAATGTGTTTGTACTACACTGGTGTCTTCAACATCATCATTACTGTTTAAACTTTCTAACTTTACCTGTATTTAGCATTTGCTCTGATTTACTTGTTTCACCATCAGTATTACATTCAATCCACTGTTTAACAAGTTTTATTATTCAAACTCTAGAAATTAAAAAAACCCTGACATTTACACATAACAGCAGTGTTTTAACTGTACTACAGTGAAGTATTTTAAGGTTAACATTTTTGGTAATTCTGATGTTGCTGTGGAATATATATTCACCACAAGTACAACTATAAGTTATGTTTTACTTTAATATATGAGTATAGTGTAATAAAAACTAAAGAAAACCACTGTTAAATACAGTTTATCGCTTCACAAGAACCAAGTTAATCTATAGTTCATTTGAGATTATTTAGAAATACAATATTGTACTGTATAAATCTAAATTTTTAATATTAAACAAATACAGTAATTACATTATATGATAACAGCATTTTTAACATGTTGCTTTTATTGTTAAAAACGAAAGTTATTTATCTTTTTATTAAAGTCCCGTCCGTTCGTTAGGTTAGGAGGTTCTTGGTCATTATTTACACAGAATTTATCATGAATACTGACCAGAGACAGACACGTAGGTTTCCTGCTGGAGCTGCTTGTGCAACAGGTCAGGAGCTGGGGTTGGATCAGTCAAAGCTCCCACTAAACGCGACTGCAGTCCAAACTGAAGCTCCTGTGGAAATGTTGGTGAACCACACCGAGCAGGGTGCCTCTTTGTAGGATTCTAAGCTCCTAGCCACAGCCCCGAACACTTTTTGATGTTTTGGAGCATTTCAAAGCTTAGTGATGCAAATAGAAACTTAACAATCTTGTCCGCCATTTTCCAAACCACCGCTGCACATATAGCTCCTCCCACTGATCCGCGCATTCCAGTCAACACCTGAATGTCATGCGTGCATTCAGCGGCTCTGCCGCGCGGATCAGGTGATCAAACGGAAAGTAAACATGCGTGCATTCACTAGCGAGTAGCGCTTTTTTTCCGCGCGAACCGCGTTCGATGTGAACGTACCTTAAGGCAGCGGAGAGAGGGGACACTTGATCGCGACATGTTATGTGTTTTATAGAAAAATTCTAAAGTTTATAGTTTCAATTCTAAGTGTATTAGAGCCAGTCACAGGGGAGGTTGATGGCTCCGTGTCAGAGCATTGGTTATTATTTTCACGATCTGGCCCTAACTTATCTTTCTTAATGAAAAATCTGTCAATCGTTCTTTTCATCTTCTCTCGTTATCCGCGCCTACATCCACTGTTTACCTGATGGACTCACCTCTCTCTGTCTGACTGCATCACATGCATTTTCAAACGTATGTTCACACACATACAGGAATATCTGGACCACGGCCAATCAGAGGGGGGGGAATACGCTCTTCACTATCTCTGATTGGTTTAGACCACGATATGGGCCTAATGTGTGTCTGTTGTTGAACAACAGGGAGACTCATGGAGTTTCGTTTTTTTTTCGAATGACGGGTCGCACCGGTGCAACCTTTGATTTTTTTTAGTCGCACCATTGAGAAATTAGGTTGCATATGTGACCAAATTGGTCGCACTCTAGAGCCCTGACCTGGGTCACAGAAGGCTAGATATGACACCTCGGACGTTTTCTTGCTGCTTATGGAGTAGGTCTCCTAGCCTAGACACTTCATACAATAATCAGATCAGTGTACGATTCTGTCCACTCCCCAGCCGTGATCCATCATCTGAATGTGAAATGGCCTCAATGTTATCCCGCATAGTTCATTAACTGTGTGTGTGTGTGTGTGTATTTATACACATAGTTATGTACAGACTACAAAAACCTCACAGCACGAACGTCCTGAATCTTTCCCCCAGGAGCAGGGAGAGGAGAGGGCAAGGTAGAGGTAAAAGTGCTGCAGTAGTGAGATCATGCCGCTATCATAGACCATCTGACCGTCTATCACTACGGGAGGCTGGTGAAGGAGTGCAGGCCAGGGGTCAAAGGTTACATGTTTCTGCAAACCAACAGGAAAGTATTGTATTTCGCACGGATTTTTTTCTCACACAATGAAAACATGTAGTCAAAAATCAGTCAAAAAAAGTTTTCCATTAGTGTTTATTTAAGAAAATGAGTGAAACAAACTAAAGCTCTTCACATTAAACAGAGAGTTGATCGTTTTCTTATGTGTCGTGTTTGAAACCAAAGCAAATTGTCTTTGTAAAGACACGAGTTTTACAATGTGTTTAATTAAAATATCAAACAAAGAAGCCATTATAAAAGCACTGCACAAGAAAACGTTCTCAACAAAACCATTAATTTCGCATAGATATGGTAGAATAACGGGTCATTCGGGAGTGCAAAGAGCCGAAGCTGGGAACTCAAGTCTTCTTGTCAGAACGCTTTGTTTCTCTTCCTCGCGGATGCTCTGGGTGCCGCTGCGCCTCCGCGGATGCCACGAACCGATCTCCCTCCGCGGAGCTGCGCGCGCACCCACACAGCCAAAATCTCACGGATGCACGCCAAATCACATAGAGCGAGTCTAACCAATTTGTGAGTATACAAGACAACATTTCTACAAAATCACGTCCTTCTACAAAGGAGCAGCAGCGCGGTGGAAGTCGATACGGCTTGCCATCAGTCGGAATTCTGCTGTCGGAGAACACTTCACTTTCAAGGCTGGTTCAGAGAATAACTTCACTCGTGTGTGTCTTTACGCTAAAACACACTTGTTGTTTGAAAGAGCACATGCTGTTGTGTCCGTTTCATTTTCACGCGACTGTGTAAAGTTGTTTGTTGAAGGGTAGTGTTCGTTTGCGACCGGCTTTTTCAGGACAAAAGCGCCGAGGAGCTAGCGTTCGTTAGCGCGCCGCTAGCCGAGTGTCGGCGTTTCTTGCGCTCAACTTCCTCCGTATCGTACCTTTGAGCTCGCGTTCTCTTTTTAGTTCTGAAGCAGTGTCTGGATCATAGCACACATTCATCTCAGGTGTTCTGCGCTGGCGGCTCGAATCGCTGTGTGTGCACAAGCTGAAATAAATAAGTGACTATAGAGAAAGTCGAAGGAAGGTGGAACTTTGGATGCAACACAGTTTGCCGAAAGAGACGTGAGTGGTTTGGTTTGATTTGGTTCGATTCGACATTCGAGCAACAAGTCGTGATCCGTGTGTGCGTGCGCGCGGGCGCGTGCGGTCTCTTTGTGTTCCTGGGCGGACGCTTTTGCCAGTAATATTTGCATGTCGGATGTTCTGAGTGGGAACTGCTGCTGATGACGGTTGTGTCCTGTTCCGCGTACGGGTGTGTTCTCGGGAAGAGATCGTTCCAGATTACAGAGCTAGCTATCGTTAGCAGGTTATCACAAGTCCCCGCTCTCCTCGCAGCGGCAGATGAACGAGTTTCAGAGAAAAGCTTGGAGAAGAGCTCGACACAGTCTCTTCTTGCACAAGATGTTTGTGGGACGCTGGTGGAAGGCGACGCTTTTTAAACCTGTGTTTTTCCTGATTCTTTCCACAAACGTTTATTTAGAAAATGGCTTTAAGCAGTTTTCTGATTTATTGGCTTTGCTTAACATGGCAACAGTGTTTTTGAGATATTAACATTACTAAAATCCTGCTGACACGGCAAACAAGTGGAGGTTACAAATTTCAGAAATTGCAGACCTCTGAGCATCTTCTGTATGGGATCAGAGTCTTGCCATAATCTGAACCTGAGAAAAAAAAGGTTTTGAAACCTTGAAATTCAATGTGTGAAAATATAAGGCCTGAATAAAAAAAAAGTGCAACATTGAGTAATTTTTTAAAACTTTTTGATCAAAAGTTTTTAATCTTTGCAAACATAATTTTGAATGTGAATTTGTATATTTTTGTAAAACATTCTTATTTTAGAGTTTCATAGTCACATCTGCAGAGATTCAAACCTCTCGTTGCTTCTTTACTGTTCTTCGAATATACCTTTTCACAGTGTCACCTTTGGAATGGTTCTCCCATCACGTTTAGTTTGCAAAAACAACAACAAAAAAAAAAAAAAACAGTTTGAAACCTTGAAACTTGAGTTCCCACTACAGTGGGACCCCAAGATAGGAAAGTAATCCATTCCGGATGCAGAAAACATTACGGCACCACGTATGAAAGTTAACTCTCTCGAGATATTTCACGAATTACTGACACCAACACGGTTTCAAGCACAAGCGTAAAGAATACAGAGAAGGAATGGAGAAAGAGCATCACAGAGTTTCTCTAAGTTGTGCTACAGATCAGCACTTTCCACGTTATAAACATTATTTTTTTTACGACACCTTGACTCTAACATTTGTTTTAGTACATTATTGGTAATCTATACATAATGTTTCGCTCGATGTTTTAAGATACATCAGCCCCTTAAAGCACACTTTCTTCAAAGGGAGAAAGGAGCGCAAAGACGCGGAAGTGCAGTGCGATGTGAGACAAACAAGTGGAAAATAGAGCAGAAATGTTTGTTATTGTTCGTATCTCAGGGTACCACTGTATTTTAAATCCCTGTAAACATCATTTTGTATGTGATTCTTGAGTTTCAAACCTCTCTTTGCACCCAGCTTCAGACGTGTCACTGCTCTCCCTCTCCGTTACACGTGCGAATTAGGAGCTCAATGCTTGTAACTTGAGTTTGTAAAGGGTGGGTTTCATTTTGAAATGTATGTGCAGATGTGCGCTGCCGTTTCTTTGCAACACTTGCTTTTCAGCGTTTCGTCCACACAGTTGTGTTCTTGCAACCATGTGATTTTTGGCACCGTTCTCTCACTGCTTTGATCTGAGACCCATGCTCTGAAAAAATGTGAAAAAAAGCGAGGGAGGTTCTCTCGCTGTTCTACCATTTCTCTGGCCAAGTACAGACCAATCACATGTAACGTGAGGTGGGACTGATGGCGTGAAATCTTTCCAAAGGTGACTCTCTGAAAACAGCAACGGAATGACAAGAGGTTTGACTTTGAATCTCTGCAGATGTGATGATGAAACTCTGTAATAACCATGTTCTACAAAAATATAAAAATTCACGTACAAAATTATGTTTGCAAAGATTCAGAATGTTTTTTTTTTCAGCCTTTTTCAAATTATATAAAGTTTCAAAACAATTTTTTTACACATTGAATTTCAAGGTTTCAAAACCTATTGTTCAGATTATGGCAGGATTCTGATCCCACAGCTCACTTTGTTACTTTACATAGCATAGCTCCAGAAGCCTGAACGCTACCTTCCCATTAGCTCACCTTTTCACACTACACCATTCGACTGTGGATTATTTATTTTTTGTTTAATTTTGTTTCGACGTGTTTCTCTGTTCCTATCACAGCACCACACTGGAACTCCCGGCCCGTTCTTTCGCAGATGCCGTCCACATGCTTTGATCTGTTTCATACTTTATCTGTTGCGATTAAAGCTTGAATGCCTTCAAACCAAAAGCCTTCAATCCACTGTGCATTTAGCAAAGTTCTGTTAGATTGAGATTGCTGCCACTTTGGTTACTGTTTGTGAAGCCGTGTCCTGATTTTGATCCTGATTTTATTTGTCTGGAGTCATCTTTTCTGTAGTTTTAGACAACTTATTCCTAGCAACATGGGGCCTGTACTATAGCAGGATTAACTGGCTAGCCGACTAAGTTTAGAATTAATTTTCACAGATTCTGGATTAGAGATCGCACACTTACACTCGTCCAATCAGCGATTATAAAAGGAACACTTAAGTGACGTAACTCACCAGCGTCGATAACCATGGCTTCACCTTGTCTTCCCAATCCTGTGAATATTTCTGCTTTTGAGCACTTTGAAGGGATAGGGTTTTTAGGGACGGACAAAATCCCCTAGCCTGTCCTGACCTGTATTTGCATGAAAGAGACTGGTGAGTTGGTCCTCTGGTCCTTTATTAGGAAAAATAACTTTTGTTGGAGTTAAAGTGGCAGATCCGTTAACATTTCTAAGTTGGTGATTGGGATGTCGTCAACATCAATCGCGATGTTTCACACCGTCAATGCCAAATCTCTTAACCCTGCAGTTCAATACACACAGTTTGTGCCTTCACCGCTCTCATGCAGCCACAGTGTGTTTGTACCACTGCAAAACGTTCCCCCTCTCAATGTCCCGCGGTGCGGTGTTCCACCCTTCTGTGCTCCTGCCGCTGTGACCAATATTGCAATATATGAAAAAATGTTTGAAAAGGCATACCACCGAGCTCGAGAAGAACCTGTTAATAAAAGTCTGTGTCCCTCAGTTAAAGTACTGCAAACAAGTTTGTCTTTTTTCAGGAGTGGCTTTACCGCTGCAGTTTTTAGGGACTTTGGAAAAACAATCTTTTTGGAAATGCATTTAAAACTTCTGTTAAGTTAGTTTCTGGTTTTCTAAGTTAGTTTCAAGCTGTTGGTTGGGTATCAAGACAGCATGTTGAACCTGGTGGCTGAGGGAGTCCCAGCACTACCAGAGGAACAACTGATTCCTTTTCCGATGCTACTGATGTCAATGATGGGTTTGGGGGTTTATTAGACGCTCTAGTGTTGCAAATAAGAGTTTAAGCATTGTTCCAGTTGCTGTTGAACTTAAATTTCAGGCTTCTTGCATGGTCCTCTCATGTTTTGTATTTTTTTTATTTTCTCAGAGTGTTGTTTTTTTGTCATCTTGACTCATAGGTGCTTTGATTTATAGCACCATAGGTTGTGTCTGATGCATTAGCTTTCAGCTCCAAACACTGGCTCGAGTCAAAGCAGCCGTTCTAGGAAAGTTAGCCTCGAGAGGATTTGACATCTACCCAGCATGCATTTATGAAGCCTGCTGCTGGGAATTCCTCTCTGAGAACAAAGTCACATGGGGCCAGACTCCAAGAAACCTGTTCCACACTATTATATAATGGTGCTTTCAGAAACAAAAACCTGCTGAGCTATCTATCTCTTCAATTCTGACTGTCAATCAAATGCAGTGGGCGGTGTCTGGTTACCTATACACCACTTTTGTAGGTTTGGGTTTAAATAAAAAAAAAAAAATTCTACTTACTTTTAATCCTTTAGAATCTATGGCATTTTTGCATAAGGTTTTTTTTTATTACCTTTTTTTAGCCACTAATCGTTCACATTTTTAATCAATGCATGTTTTCTGCACAAGCTCCTCTTGTATGTTGTTGTGTTGTGCGGCACGGGCTTGTGTGGTGTTGCAAGCTACACCAGCATATAAAGAATTCTCACTATAAACATATGTTGTGCATTTTAAAATTAGGTATATAATTTAAACTTGCGCAGTTTAAAAGTGTATCTCACAAACCACAAGGGGCACCCCTGTTCTAGGAGCTTCACCATCTACAAGGGCTCGTTTTCTTTGTCCATCCAGTGATCAATGCACAACTTTATCACTGCCCCTTAAAGGGGCAACAATATCCAATCAATGAACTGCTCCTTTGTGTTAATGTCCAATCAGCGGGCGCTAAAGTTAGAAGAAGGCCGGAATTCTCGTGTTTCACTTCTGTCAGTATTATGAGAAAGCACCTCATAACAGTAAACAATGTCACTGTGTGTTTTATCAGACGGAATAATGCAAACGGAAACATATGAAACACGACGCACATCAACTCTGCAAACAGATTCGAGCAAGGCACTTGAGAGCGAGAGCCTCTGTGAATCATTCAACCAGTCAAACCAAACTAATTCAGACACAAAACAAGTTCTTTGGCACTTGTACATATGGAATTCTTTGCTCCAGTTTTATTTATATTTGTTATTTTCTTGTTTATTTAATGCGTCCGTTATGAAGACGTGAATAAGAGCAAAATAAAGTGAATTCAAACACTTGTTATTTCATGGGATCTATCAATCTCAAAGGATGCTAACTTACATGGCGCGTGTAACACAGCTCTAATACTAACGACTGAAGCTCAAAACTATGACGTGACCCAATATCACACATCTCCCGCCACAGACCCGTCAAAGCTCCTCCTCCACATGTGCAGCTACATGTAATCATATTTACTGCTGAGAGGAATCGTCGTCATCAGCAGTTCCGTTACACTCACGGAACTCTTCTCAGGGTGCTGTAAAGGCATTTCAAGTCTCCTCAAGAGTTTATCTTTGCTGACTAAATCTTATTCCAGCAGAGTAAACTTGAGTAAGAGGTTATCGATTGGATTTTTTTAGCACAGGAAGGGTTGGATCACAGATTGTTGAAACGTCTTTGTCCTGTGGTCAGGGTCTCCAGCACGTGCTTTCCTCTGTCTCACATGCAATGGTTCATTTCCTAAGGCTTAATGCTGCTTAATAAGATTTTGCCATAATTCTCTCACTGTTTCCCAGAGATCTGCTTCTGGAGATCTGCGGAGTGCGTGTGGCTGCATGTGCTTCAGGTTGACTCGTGTGAAATGGGTAGTGAGGGCCTCAGATCTAGAGACATGCTACTGAAAGAAGGAGACAAGCTGGTGTCTCTGTTCTCCTGCGGGATTCCATGTGAAGGGAAATACGTCCTGTGGAGATCCCAGAAAGCTCTGCTACAATCATATCATCCTTTGAGGGAAAAGATCTCTGCAAGCATCATTTGCATTCTGTTTTGTGACTCTTTATCAAAAAAAAAAAAAACACCACAGGGAAATTGGAAATCCCCTAAGCTCCTGTACAAACAACAGCTCTCAAGTGTTCAGGGATTTAAAGTGGCATCATGAGGGATGTCCCAGAGGACTTTGAGTGCTCCCTTTGGTTTATGTCACATTGAGTTTAGACGTATGTGTGTTTGGCTGGAATTAAAATCTTTCTTTCTGCCCTTCTTTCTCTTTCTCTTAGCCTGACAGCGCGGGTCCTGCCTCTCCACTCTCCCATTGACAGACAATGGTAAAAGGCGCTGAAACTTTGATCATTATTACACCGAAAACGCTTTTAATCAGTGAATCTCATCTACCCTGACCATGTAAATTCTTCATTTCTTGGCCATTTTTCTGAAAATATAAATGATGACACAAAAGTTTTTGTTTTTCACTTAAAGTTAGTGGTTTGGTGAAGCCATTTATTGTCAAACAACTGTGTTTACTCTTTTTAAATTCTAACGACCCTGATCAAAGTTTTAGCTCTTAATATTTTGTATTCCCCACTTTACCATCAATGACAGCCTGAAGTCTCTTGAGGTAGTTGTGAATGAGGTTCTTTATCTTCTCTGTTGGTGAAGCGGCACGTTCTTCTTGGTAAAAAGCCTCCAGCTCTTGTAAATTCTGGCATGAACGGCACGTTGAGATCCGCTCTAGAATCTTCACTAAATTCTGGTGTAACCGATGACGAGTGGCCGTGGCCTTGTGTTGATGAGCAGCTTCCAGCTGATAAAGCACATTTTCCTCCAGGATCCTCTGAGAACATGCTGCTTCATTTTTCATCTTCCTGCTTCTTAAGACGGGTGAGCCGTAATGTTTGGTGATGTGCTGTGAATGTCCAAATAACCATCTCTGTACATGCTGATGAGCTCTCTTTTTTTTAGAGCAATCCCAAGATTGAATTTCGCCTCGCTCTTTAACATAGAGTTTCGTAACATTCAAGTTCCCGTGGTACGGTTGGGATGCTGAACCTTTTGCTGTACGAAATGGATCTGCTTCTGTTGGCAATCTCGCCTGGCTCCGGTGTCTTTCACACTGGTCTAGATTAATGAGCACGCTGTGAAATGTTTGGGTACATACTGAGTGGCAGTAGACAGATGGCTTGTCGAACCACACTCCTGCTTCTCTAAAAGAGATGGGTCTTAAGAAGTAGGACATGTTCTTAAAGGCACACCCAAAGAAGGCCCTTCTGGAAGATAACGATTTATCCATCAGAGTCAGCGGGATCCATGCTACATGCAGCCTGAATGAAATTGAATACTGTTTGGGTGAATCAAGATCCATCCAGTCAAAAAGAAGTAGCACTGTGGAACAAACGCACAGGTTCAGGTTGATTGTGAGTAAGCTTTGGATTTGAGTCAGGGTTACAATGACTGCGGCAGAAATATTACAAACATTAAAAAGCAGATGCGATTCTGCTGGTCTACAACATCCCCTTTCCTTTTGGAAATTTTGGAGAGATTCAATCACAGCTTGACGGGGCACACAAAACACCCTTTTTAAATTTTCAGTGGCCGTCGTCCTCTTCCACTGGCCACGCTACGTGATTCTGGTGATTTTAAATACGCAAGTGTCTCTGAAACGGATTAGAAGTTGCTGTGTGAACATAAAACCTGCAGAACAGAGGAAATCTCTTCCCAGTCTGAAAAGGCCCTAGAAATGCCATGTTCTTCAGTGAACTACAGAATATTTCCTACACAAAATGTATATTTATACAGGAAAATTTATGTTCTTTACAGCACTTGATGTGGTTTTTGCTTGTGGCGTCTCATGATGCTAATCGTTGAGTGATCAGTTGTGAAGCTCCCTGATTGGCTGGCAAGCACAGTCACTGGATGTGACATTACTCACAGTACTCAACACAAAAATGTAGTAAAACCAAAATGCTTGGTAACACCCAGTGTTGTAATCTTTGATCTGTGTGCTGTAAACAAACCCAAGGCATGCTGTTATTATAATCTGATGGAAAAGCTGCCCAATAGACACAAGTAAGATGCAGTGATTGATAGGGATGCAAAGGTACACGAAGCTCACAGTTAGGTACGTTCCGTGGTTATTAACCATGGTTTTGGTTCTGATGGCTGAGCAAATTGTAACTTTTAAAAAAATCATTCTTTGTATGAATCACATGAAGAGATAAATAATGAGCAGTGTTTCCCTTACCATTATATTAGGGGGTCGCCCCGCCCCCCCAACGGCACCCCCCGCCCCCCTTGAAGGTCAAGTTAATTTTATTTTCGTCGAATAACGACAGAAGTAATTTATATATAACAGGTCTTTGCTTTTTTCTTTTATTAAACTAAATAGCATTATGTTATTTATACGATGGCATGTAATTTCTGTCTCAGCGTTTGCGCGTTTACAATTGTCCTCCGTGTCGCAAGGCGGAGTTCCGCTCCGATGCGCGCGCACACACACACATCAGCGGACAGAGACCGCGCTTTAAATGCTCCCAAGGTGGTGAAGATGACAACACGTGTTCTGCTGCGAGCAGCAGCCGTTGTAGCTTTCCTACTCCGAATCAGAAAAAGTACAGAAAAGAGCCCAAGTGCTGCATGTCTTGCCCCTGACAAGCAGCAAAAGTCTAGCCACCACAGAACGACAGGTTTTGACCCAGCTTGGCTGTCAGAGGCGAAATACTCCCCTGGCTGTACAAGACTGATCTTGGTAAGTAAGTAAATACACACATGCATGAATGAACGAATTGATAAATTAATTGCTTAATTAATAGCTAGCTAGTTAGTTATACAATGGCATTTCCTGCTTTAAACTATCACTATGTTAAGTTGATTTTTACTGTTGTTACTATCAGTTATCACTTTTAAAGCCTAACAGTTAATGTATTTACAGGTCAAAACAGACATTCGCAATAGGCTGCAAGGGGACCATCTTGCAGCCTGCATGCGGATCTCAATAAATGGGCCAGAAGTTTCAGACTATCCACACCAAGATGCTCTGGAAATGTTCTTTCAGAAGCCCAGAAAGATGCACTGCAGTGACAAAAGCTGCACACTTTGTGAATAATTAACATATTAAAATAAATCTGATGTTTAGTGTTTAGTTCAGTGTACAGTTGTTTAGTTATTGTACGGTAATTGTTCAGACATTATAATATATTGGTATACTGCAATTAAAAGAAACATATAAACACTATTAAGTGTTTGTGTGAGTGTTTTTGCCGCACCACCCA
>SRMA01024672.1:0-15916 GCA_007224835.1 Danionella cerebrum | reverse complement strand
AAATGCATTTCCTAGCGGAAAATGCGTGTGAATGCAGAGAGCTGAAAGAGAATGCTTAAAATTGCTGAATTTCTTGGCTGAATGGTGAAACATTAGAAAGTTAAAAGTGTCAAAAGTTGAAAGTTGAAGCTAAAAGGTGAAACATTGTAATTTGAAAAGTGTCAAAATTTGAAAGCTGAAGCTGAAACATTTTAAAGTTGAAATATGTAAAGTTGAAAGTGGAAGCTGAATGTTAAAATATTAGAAAGTTGAAAGTGTCAAAAGTTGAAAGTGGAAGCTGAAAGGTGAAACATTTTAAAGTTGAAAACGTATAAAGTTGAAAGGTGAAGCATTGTAAAGTTGAAAGTGTCAAAAATAGAAAGTGGAAGCTGAAGGTGAAACTTTGGAAAGTTTAAAGTGTCAAAAGTTTAAAGTGGAAGCTGAAAGTTATAATATAAGTAAGTTGAAATTCTGTCTAGCATTTTCCTAACCTAAGATAAAGATATGGCAATTGCGTTGCTGTGGTAAAAAGTCTGGTCGCTCAGGACAGGTCATTTAAATAATAGATTGTTCCCAGTGTCACTATGAGTGAAACAAAACAACCCCCATGTCTCTAGCATTTTCCAAAGCTGATATAGGGATATGCCAATTTGGTTGCTATGGTAACCAGTATGGTTTCTATGGAGGGGTCAGTGACATTATATAATGTTCCCTGTGTGACTACAAGTCATTTAGACCCACTCCAGTGTCTCTCTCATTTTACTAAGCTGAGATAGAGATGTGTCATTTGGGTTGCTATGGTAACCAGTATGGTTGCTATGGAGGAGTCAGTGACATTATATAATGTTCCCTGTGTGACTACAAGTCATTTAGACCAACTCCCTTGTCTCTCTCATTTTCCTAAGCTGAGATAGAGATGTGTCAATTTGGTTGCTATGGTAACCAGTACGGTTGCTATGGAGGGGTCAGTGACATATAATGTTCCCTCTGTGACTACAAGTCATTTAGACCAACTCCCGTGTCTCCCTCATTTTCCTAAGCTGAGATAGAGATGTGTCAATTTTGTTGCTATGGTAACCAGTATGGTTGCTATGGAGGGGTCAGTGACATTATATAATGTTCCCAGTGTGACTACAAGTCATTTAGACCAACTCCCGTGTCTCCCTCATTTTCCTAAGCTGAGATAGAGATGTGTCAATTTGGTTGCTATGGTAACCAGTATGGTTAATATGGAGGGGTCAGTGACATTATATAGTGTTCCCTGTGTTACTACAAGTCATTTAGACCAACTCCCGTGTCTCTAGCATTTTCCTAAGCTGAGATAGAGATGTGTCAATTTGGTTGCTATGGTAACCAGTATGGTTGCTATGGAGGGGTCAGTGACATTATATGATGTTCCCTGTGTAACTACAAGTCATTTAGACCAACTCCTGTGTCTCTGTCGTTTTCCAAAACTGAGATAGAAATGTGTCAACTGGGTTGCTATGGTAACCAGTATGGTTGCTATGGAGGGTCAGGTACCTCAATGAATGTTCCCGGGGTCGCTACTAGTGAAACAAACTCACCCCCATGTCTCTAGCATTTTCCTAAGCTGAGATAGAGATGTGTCAACTGGGTTGCTATGGTAACCAGTATGGTTGCTATGGAGGGTCAGGTACCTCAATGAATGTTCCCGGGTTCGCTAGTAGTGAAACAAACTCACCCCCATGTCTCTAGCATTTTCCTAAGCTGAGATAGATATGTGTCAATTTGGTTGCTATGGTAACCAGTATGGTTGCTATGGAGGGGTCAGTGACATTATATAATGTTCCCTGTGTGACTATAAGTCATTTAGACCAACTCCTGTGTCTCTAGCATTTTCCGGGGCTGAGATAGAGATGTGTCAATTGGGTTGCTATGGAAATTAATCTGGTTGCTATGGATGAATTGGGGACATCATGTTCTAATCTACATTCAACTTAGATCAATATAAAACAACTCCCATGTCTCTACGATGTTCCACTTAGAAGATATTTGACATTCAAAAATGATGTTGAAAAGTGGGCGTGGAATGTTGAATTAATATTAAATCATAAGCATTGATTGGCTGGATTAGTTATATGCATCCTTAATGTTGCTATGACTCTCCATTGTGAACCAATTACAAAAGCTATTTACAATAGGATCATATGGGAATCAATTGCCCCATTGAAATGAATGGCAGCAATGCATCTCTATGGCCCATTGTGAGTATATGGGAAGGCTAAGCCAATCAAATTTCGTTATTCAAATTAGTTGATTAACAGCTGCCTCCAACTGCCACTTTTGAATCGAGGAGACATTTCTCAGATGTTGACCATGCCTCAAACAAATAAACATTACAGAAGAACCGTAAGACATATCGAGATGATTCTTTCTTTGTGAGAAGCAGAAGGCCTCAATGAAGATTATGATGTAAAATTTTTAACGATATGTGGAAAAATCTAGGAGTTATGGCGAGTTAGAAAAAGCCTTAATTTAAAACTTTGGAGCATAATTTTCTGGGTGAAATGCATTGATCTTAATGGAGCAATTTGCTTCCCTGTTAAGGTTTAGCCCTCCTAGTTTAAAAACCGTAGGTCATATGAAAGAAACAACTGCATCTTTGGAAAGAGGACAAATTTCTCTACTACTTTAATATAAATTTTGTGCATAAAGGGTAAAGTTTAGTTTAGGGGAGAGGAATTGATGAAGAAGTTTGAGATGTGGAAAATTAGAGTGGAAGCTAGAGTGGAGCAGAATTAGGTCAAAATCCAAATTCTTCATTAAACTTAAACTGTGATTTATAAAATTCTGTAAAAGATATGAAAAAGCTGAAAACATCTTTTAAAAGCTGAAAATGAGTTGAATTGTTTAAAAGTTGAATGATTGCTCTAGCTGAAAGTATGCTGAAGATATGAAGGTTGAAAAAAAGCTGAAGATTGAAAGAGATTTGAAGTGTTTCCCATTCATTTCAATGGGAAAAATATTTTAAATAAAGTTAAATTTTATAAAAAGTATAAAAGTTTGAAAAGTGATATGTAATAGCAACCTAGTCTGAAAAAAGCTGAACATTTTAAAGTTTGAATGGTGTTTCTAGACCAAAGGATGCTGAAGTAGTTGACTTATAAAAAAAGGGGGGGAATAAAAATAATAATAATAATAATAATAACTAGAAAGTGCATTTCCTAGCGGAAAATGCGTGTGAATGCAGAGAGCTGAAAAGGTAATGCTCAAATTGCTGAATTCCCTGGCTGAAGAGTGAAACATTAGAAAGTTTCAAAAGCTGAAAGCTGAAGCTGAAACATTGTAAATTTGAAATATGTAAAGTTGAAAGTGGATGCTGAAGGGTGAAAAATTAGAAAGTAGAAAGTGTCAAAAATTAAAAGTGGGAGCTGAAAGGTAAAACATTAGAAATTTAAAGTGTCAAAAGTTGAAAGTTCAAGCTAAAAGGTGAAACATTATAAAGTTGAAAATGTCAAAAGTTGAAAGCTAAAGCTGAAACATTGTAAAGTTGAAATATGTAAAGTTGAAAGTGGAAGCTGAATGTTAAAATATTAGAAAGTTGAAAGTGTCAAAAGTTGAAAGTGGAAGCTGAAAGGTGAAACATTGTAAAGTTGAAAATATCAAAAGTTGAAAGTGGAGGCTGAAATGTGAAACATTCTAAAGTTGAAAACGTATAAAGTTGAAAGGTGAAGCATTGTAAAGTTGAAAGTGTCAAAAATAGACAGTGGCAGCTGAAGGTTAATTTTTTGAAAGTTGAAAGTGTCAAAAGTTGAAAGTGGAAGCTGAAAGGTATAAGTAAGTTGAAATTCTGTCTAGCATTTCCCTAACCTAAGATAAAGATATTGCAATTGCGTTGCTGTGGTAAAATGTCTGGTCGCTCTGGACAGGTCATTTACATAATAGATTGTTCCCAGAGTCACTATGAGTGAAACAAAACAACCCCCATGTCTCTAGCATTTTCCAAAGCTGAAATAGGGATATGCCAATTTGATTGCTATGGTAACCAGTATGGTTGCTATGGAGGGGTCAGTGACATTATATAATGTTCCCTGTGTGACTACAAGTCATTTAGACCAACTCCTGTGTCTCCCTCATTTTCCTAAGCTGAGATAGAGATGTGTCAATTTGGTTGCTATGGTAACCTGTATGGTTGCTATAAAGGGGTCAGTGACATTATATGATGTTCCCTGTGTGACTACAAGTCTTTTAGACCAACTCCCGTGTCTCTCTCATTTTCATAAGCTGAGATAGAGATGTGTCAATTTGGTTGCTATGGTAACCAGTATGGTTGCTATGGAGGGGTCAGTAACATTATATAATGTTCCCTGTGTTACTACAAGTCATTTAGACCAACTCCCATGTCTCTCATTTTCCAAAGCAGAAATAGAGATGTCTCAATTCGGTTGCTATGGTAACCAGTACGGTTGCTATGGAGGGGTCAGTGACATTATATAATGTTCCCTGTGTGACTACAAGTCATTCAGATAAACTCCCGTGTCTCTTATTTTCCTAAGCTGAGATAGAGATGTGTCAATTTGGTTGCTATGGTAACCAGTATGGTTGCTATGGAGGGTCAGTGACATTATATAATGTTCCCTGTGTTACTACAAGTCATTTAGACCAACTCCCGTGTCTTTAGCATTTTCCTAAGCTGAGATAGAGATGTGTCAACTGGGTTGCTATGGTAACCAGTATGGTTGCTATGGAGGGTCAGGTACCTCAATGAATGTTCCCGGGGTCGATATGAGTGAAACAAACTCACCCCCATGTCTCTAGCATTTTCCTAAGCTGAGATAGAGATGTGTCAATCAGGTTGCTATGGTAACCATTATGGTTGCTATGGAGGGGTCATTGACATTATATTATGTTCCCTGTGTGATTATAAGTCAATTAGACCAACTCTTGTGTCTCTAGCATTTTCCTGGGCTTAGATAGAGATGTGTCAAATGGGTTGCTATGGAAATTAATCTGGTTGCTATGGATGAGTTGGTGACATCATGTTTTAATCTACATTCAACTTAGATCAATATAAAACAACTCCCATGTTTCTATGATGTTCCACTTAGAAGATATTTGACATTCAAAAATGATGTTGAAAAGTGGGCGTGGCTTGGTGAATTTATGTTAAATCATAAGCAATGATTGGCTGGATTAGTTATATGCATCCTTAATGTTTCTATGACTCTCCATTGTGAACCAATTACAAAAGCTATTTTACATTAGGATCATATGGGAATCAATGGCCCCATTGAAATGAATGGGAGCAATGCATCTCTATGGCCCATTGTAGGTCTATGGGACAGCCTTAGCCAATCAAATTTCAGTATTCAAATTAGGCCCAGCTGGCTCCAACTGCCACTTTTTGAATCGAGGAGACATTTCTCAGATTTTGACCATGCCTCAAACAAATAAACATTACAGAAGAACCGTAAGACATATCGAGATGATTCTTTCTTTGTGAGAAGCGGAAGACTTCAATGAAGATTATAATGTAATTTTTATAAAGATAGGTTAAACATTTTAGGAGTTATGGCGAGTTAAAAAAAGCCTTAGTGTATAATTTTCGAGCAGTATCTTCTGGTTGAAATGCATTGATCTTAATGGAGCAATTTTCTTCCCTCGTTAAGGTTTAGCCCTCCTAGTTCAAAAACCGTAGGTCATATCAAATTAACAACTGTATCTTCAAAAAGAGGACAAATTTCTCTACTACTTTAATATAAAATTTGTTCATAAAGGTTAAAGTTTAGTTTAGGAAAGAGGAATAGATTCAGAAGTTTTAGATGTGAAAAACTAGAGTGGAAGCTAGAGTGGAGCAGAATTAGGTAAAAATCTAAAATCTTCATAAATATAAACTGTGATTTATACAAATCTGTAACAGATATGAAAAAGCTGAAGACATCATTTAAAAGCTGAAAGTGTGTAGAATTGTTTAAAAGTTGAATGGTTGCTGTAGCTGAAAGTATGCTGAAGTTATTAAAGGCTGAAAAAGCTTAAGTTTGAAGGAGGTTTGAAGAGTCTCCCCATTCATTTCAATGGGAAAAATATTTTAAATAAAGTTAAATTTTATAAAAAGTATAAAAGATATCAAAAAGCTGAATACAAGCAACCTAGAGCAAAAAAAGCTGAACGTTTTGACGTTTGAATGGTGTTTCTAGCGCAAAGTATGCGGAAGGAGATAGCTTCTCAAAAAGGGGGGGAATAAAAATAATAATAAATACGTAGGATAACAATAGTGTGAATGCCTTTGCATTCACACTAACTAGAATATGCATTTCCTAGCGGAAAATGCGTGTGAATGCAGAGAGCTGAAAATGAAAACAGGCTGAAAGTATCTGAAAAAAATCTAAATTGAAAGGTGAAGCTGAAAGGTAAAATATTTGAAAGTTGAAAGTTTCAAAAGTTGAAACGTGAAGCGGAAAGGTGAAAGATTTGAAAGTCGGAAGTTTCAAAAGTTGAAAAGTGAAGGTGAAAGGTGAAAGATTTTAAAGCTGAAAGTGTCAAAAGTTGAAAGTGGAGGACGAAAGGTGAAACATTATAAAGTTGAAAACGTATAAAGTTGAAAGGAGAAGCATTGTAAAGTTGAAAGGGTCAAAAGTAGTAAGTGGAAGCTAAAGGTAAAACATTTGAAAGTTGAACAGTGTCAAAAGTTAAAAGTGGAAGCTTAAGGTGATACAATTGAAAGTTGAAAGTGTAAAAGGTTGAAAGTGGAAGCTGAACGGTATAATATTAGTAAGATGAAATTCTGTCTAGCATTTTCCTCTCCTAAGATAAAGATATGCCAATTGCGTTGCTATGGTAAAAATTCTGGTTGCTCTGGACAGGTCATTTACATAATAGAATGTTCCCAGTGTCACTCTGAGGGAAATGAATCAACCCCCATGTCTCTAGCATTTCCCTGAGCTGAGTTAGAGATATGCCAATTGGGTTGCTATGATAACTATTATGGTTGCTATGGAAATGTCATTGACATTATCTAATGTTTCCTGTGTCACTATGAGTCAAACAAAACAACCCCCATGTCTATAGCATTTTCCAAAGCTGATATAGAGATATGCCAATTTGGTTGCTATGGTAACCAATATGGTTGCTATGGAGGGGGCATTGACATTATATATTGATCTCTGTGTGACTACAAGTCAATTAGACCAACTCCTGTGTCTCTCACATTTCCCCAAGCTGAGATAGAGATGAGTCAAATGGGTTACTATGGTAACCAGTATGGTTGCTATGGAGGGGTCAGTGACATTATATATTAAGCTCTGTGTGACTATAAGAAAATTACACCAACCCCCATGTTTTTAGCATTTTCCTAAGCTGAGATAGAGATGTGTCAATTTGGTTGCCATGGTAACCAGTATGGTTGCTATGGAGGGGTCAGTGACATTATATAATGTTACCTGTGACTACAAGTCATTTAGACCAACTCCCGTGTCTCTCTCATTTTCCTAAGCTGAGATAGAGATGTGTCAATTTGGTTGCTATGGTAACCAGTATGGTTGCTATGAAGGGGTCAGTGACATAATATAATGTTCCCTGTGTGACCACAAGTCATTTAGACCAACTCCCGTGTCTCTCTCATTTTCCTAAGTTGAGATAGAGATGTGTCAATTTGGTTGCTATGGTAACCAGTATGGTTGCTATGGAGGGGTCAGTGACATTATATAATGTTCCCTGTGTGACATCAAGTCATTCAGACCAACTCCTGTGTCTCTCTCATTTTCCTAAGCTGAGATAGAGATGTGTCAATTTGGTTGCTATGGTAAACCAGTATGGTTGCTATGGAGGGGTCAGTTACATTATATAATGTTCCCTGTGTGACTACAAGTCATTTAGACCAACTCCCGTGTCTCTCTCATTTTTCAAAGCTGAGATAGAGATGTGTCAATTGGGTTGCTATGGTAACCAGTATGGTTGCTATGGAGGGGTCATTGACATTATATAATGTTTTCTGTGTGACTACAAGTCAATTAGAACAACTCCTGTGTCTCTGGCATTTTCCTAGGCTGAGATAGAGAAGTGTCAATTCGGTTGCTATGGTAAATAATTTGGTTGCTATGGATGAGTTGGTGACATCATGTTTAATCTACATTCAACTCAGATCAATATAAAACAACTCACATGTCTCTACGATGTTCCACTTAGAAGATATTTGACATTCAAAAATTATGTTGAAAAGTGGGCGTGGCTTGATGAATTAATGTTAAATTATAAGCAATGATTGGCTGGATTAGTTATATGCATCCTTAATGTTGCTATGACTCTCCATTGTGAACCAATTACAAAAGCACTTTTATAATAGGATCAAATGGGAATCACCTGCCCCATTGAAATGAATGGCAGCAATGCATCTCTATGGCCCATTCTAAGTCTATGAGAAGGCTATGCCAATCAAATTTCGTTATTCAAATTAGTTGATTAACAGCTGCCTCCAACTGCCACTTTTTGAATCGAGGAGACATTTCTCAGATGTTGACCATGCCTCAAACAAATAAACATTACAGAAGAACCATAAGACATATTGAGATGATTCTTTCTTTGTGAGAAGCAGAAGGCCTCAATGAAGATTATGATGTAAAATTTTTAACGATATGTGGAAAAATCTAGGAGTTATGGCGAGTTAGAAAAAGCCTTAATTTAAAACTTTGGAGCATACATTTCTGGGTGAAATGCATGGAACTTAATGGAGCAATTTGCTTCCCTCGTTAAGGTTTAGCCCTCCTAGTTTAAAAACCGTAGGTCATATGAAAGAAACAACTACATCTTTGGAAAGAGGACAAATTTCTCTACTACTTTAATATAAATTTTGTGCATAAAGGGTAAAGTTTAGTTTAGGAGAGAGGAATTGATGAAGAAGTTTGAGATGTGAAAATTAGAGTGGAAGCTAGAGTGGAGCAGAATTAGGTCAAAATCCAAATTCTTCATTAAACTTAAACTGTGATTTATAAAAATCTGTAAAAGATATGAAAAGCTGAAAACATATTTTAAAAGCTGAAAATGTGTTGAATTGTTTAAAATTTGAATGATTGCTCTAGCTGAAAGTATGCTGAAGATATGAAGGTTGAAAAAAGCTGAAGATTGAAAGAGATTTGAAGTGTTTCCCATTCATTTCAATGGGAAAAATATTTTAAATAAAGTTAAATTTTATAAAAAGTATAAAAGTTTGAAAAGTGATATGTAATAGCAACCTAGTCTGAAAAAGCTGAACATTTTAAAGTTTGAATGGTGTTTCTAGTGCAAAGTATGCTGAAGTAGTTGGCTTTTCAAAAAAGGGGGGGAATAAAAATAACTAGAATATGCATTTCCTAGCGGAAAATGCGTGTGAATGCAGAGAGCTGAAAATGAAAGCAGGCTGAAAGTATCTGAAAAAAATCTAAAGTTGAAAGGTGAAGCTGAAAGGTAAAAGATTTGAAAGTTGAAAGTTTCAAAAGTTGAAAAGTGAAGCTGAAAGGTAAAAGATTTGAAAGTCAGAAGTTTCAAAAGTTGAAAAGTGAAGCTGAAAGGTGAAAGATTTGAAAGCTGAAAGTCTCAAAAGTTGAAAGTGGAGGCCGAAAGGTGAAACATTATAAAGTTGAAAACGTATAAAGTTGAAAGTCGAAGCATTGTAAAGTTGAAAGTGGCAAAAGTAGAAAGTGGAAGCTAAAGGTGAAACCTTTGAAAGTTGAAAAGTTTCAAAAGTTGAAAGTGGAAGCTTAAGGTGAAACATTTGAAAGTTGAAACTGTCAAAAGTTGAAAGTGGAAGCTGAACGGTACAATATTAGTAAGATGAAATTCTGTCTAGCATTTTCCTAACCTAAGATAAATATATGCCAATTGCGTTGCTATGGTAAAAAAGTCTGGTTGCTCTGGACAGGTCATTTACATAATAGAATGTTCCCAGTGTCACTCTGAAGGAAATTAATCAACCCCATGTCTCTAGCGTTTCCCTGAGCTGAGTTAGAGATATGCCAATTTGGTTGCTATGGTAACCAGTATGGTTGCTATGGAGGGGTCATTGACATTATATATTGATCTCTGTGTGACTACAAGTAAATTACACCAACCCCCATGTCTTTAGCATTTTCCTAAGCTGAGATAGAGATGTCAATTTAGTTGCTATGGTAACCAGTATGGTTGCTATGGAGGGGTCAGTGACAATATATAGTGTTCCCTGTGTGACTACAAGTCATTTAGACCAACTCCCGTGTCTCTCTCATTTTCCTAAGCTGAGATAGAGATGTGCCAATTTGGTTGCTATGGTAACCACTATGGTTGCTATGGAGGGGTCAGTGACATTATATAATGTTCCCTGTGTGACTTCAAGTCATTCAGACAAACTCCTGTGTCTCTCTCATTTTCCAAAGTTGAGATAGAGATGTGTCAATTTGGTTGCTATGGTAACCAGTATGGTTGCTATGGAGGGGTAAGTGACATTATATAATGTTGCCTGTGTGACTACAAGGCATTTAGACCAACTCCCGTGTCTCTCTCATTTTCCTGAGCTAAGATAGAGATGTGTCGATTTGGTTGCTATGGTAACCAGTATGGTTGCTATGGAGGGGTAAGTGACATTATTTAATGTTCCCTGTGTGACTACAAGTCATTTAGACCAACTCCCGTGTCTCTCTCATTTTCCTAAGCTGAGTTAGAGATGTGTCAATTTGGTTGCTATGGTAACCGGTATGGTTGCTATGGAGGGGTCAGTGACATTATATGATGTTCCCTGTGTGACTACAAGTCATTTAGACCAACTCCTGTGTCTCTCTCATTTTCCTAAACGGAGATAGAGATGTGTCAATTTGGTTGCTATGGTAACCAGTATGGTTGCTATGGAGGGGTTATTGACATTATATAATGTTCCCTGTGTGACTACAAGTCAATTAGACCAACTCCTGATTCTCTGGCATTTTCCTAGGCTGAGATAGAGAAGTGTCAATTTTGTTGCTATGGTAAATAATTTGGTTGCTATGGATGAGTTGGTGACATCATGTTTAATCTACATTCAACTTAGATCAATATAAAACAACTCCCATGTTTCTACGATGTTCCACTTAGAAGATATTTGACATTCAAAAATGATGTTGAAAAGTGGGCGTGGCTTGATGAATTTATTTTAAATCATAAGCAATGATTGGCTGGATTAGTTATATGCATCCTTAATGTTGCTTTGAACCTCCATTGTGAACCAATTACAAAAGCTATTTTACAATAGGATCATATGGGAATCAATTGCCCCATTGAAATAAATGGCAGCAATGCATCTCTATGGCCCATTGTGAGTCTATGAGAAGGCTAAGGCAATCAAATTTCGTTATTCAAATTAGTTGATTAACAGCTGCCTCCAACTGCCACTTTTTTTTTCTTGTTGACATTTCTCAGATGTTGACCATGCCTCAAACAAATAAACATTACAGAAGAACCGTAAGACATATCAAGATGATTCTTTCTTTGTGAGAAGCAGAAGGCCTCAATGAAGATTATGGTGTAAAAAAATTTAAGATATGTGGAAAATTCTATTAGTTATGGCGAGTTAGAAAAAGCCTTAATTTAAAACCTTCAAGCATTATTTTCTGGTGAAATGCATTGATCTTAATGGAGCAATTTGCTTCCCTCGTTAAGGTTTAGCCCTCCTAGTTTAAAAACCGTAGTTCATATGTAAGGAACAACTGCATCTTTGGAAAGAGGACAAATTTCTCTACTACTTTAATATAAATTTTGTGCATAAAGGTTAAAGCTTAGTTTAGGAGAGAAGAATAAATGAAGAAGTTTGAGATGTGAAAAGTTAGAGTGGAAGCTAGAGTGGAGCAGAAATAGGTGAAAGTCAGAAATCTTCATTAAACTTAAACTGCGATTAATAAAAATCAATACAAGATATAAAAAAGTTGAAATATACATCTAATAGATGAAAGTGTGTAGATTTATTTAAAGTTTGAATGGTTTCTCTAGTGGAAAGTATGCTGAAGTTATAAAGGTTGAAAGAAGTGAAAGTTTAAAGGAGGGTTGAAGAATATCCCCATTCATTTCAATGGGAAGAATAATTTGAATAAAGTTAAATATTATAAAAAGTATAAAAGTTTGAAAAGTGTAAAGTAATTGCAACCTAGTCTGAAAAAAGCTGAACGTTTAGAAGTTTGAATGGTGTTTCTAGGCCAAAGTATGCTGAAGTAGTTTGGGTTGGAAAAAGGGGGGGGAATAATAAAAATAATAAAAATAAATACGTAGGATAACAATAGTGTGAATGCCTCTGCATTCACACTAACTAGAATATGCATTTCCTAGCGGAAAATGCGTGTGAATGCAGAGAGCTGAAAATGAAAGCAGGCTGAAAGTATCTGAAAAAAATCTAAAGTTGAAAATTGAAGCTGAAAGTTGAAATATTTGAAAGTTGGAAGTGTCAAAAGTTGAAAGTGGAAGCTGAAAGGTGAAACAATGTAAAGTTGAAAATATCAAAAGTTGAAAGTGGAAGAAGAAAAGTGAAACAGAAAGTTGAAAGTGTCAAAAGTTGAAAGGTGAAGCATTGTAAAGTTGAATGCATCAAAAGGAGAAAGTGGAAGCTGAAAGGTGAAACATTTGGAAAGTTGAAAGTGTACAACAGTTGAAAGTGGAAGCTGAAAGGTAAAATTTTAGTAAGATGAAATTCTGTCTAGCATTTTCATAAACTAAGATAGAGAAATGTCAAATGCGTTGCTTTGGTAAAAAGTCTGGTTGCTTTGGACAGATCAAATACATAATAGAATGTTCCCAGTGTCACTCTGAGGGAAATTAATCAACCCCCGTGTCTCTAGCATTTCCCTGAGCTGAGTTGGAGATATGCCAATTTGGTTGCTATGGTAACCAATATGGTTGCTATGGAGGATCATTGACATTATATATTGATCTCTGTGTGACTGCAAGAAAATTACACCAACCCACATGTCTTTAGCATTTTCCTAAGCTGAGATAGAGATGTGTCAATTTGGTTGCCATGGTAACCAGTATGGTTGGTATGGAGGGGTCAGTGACATTATATAATGTTCCCTGTGTGACTACAAGTCATTTAGACTAACTCCCGTGTCTCTCACATTTTCCTAAGCTGAGATAGAGATGTGTCAATTGGGTTGCTATGGTAACCAGCCTGGTTGCCATGGAGAAGTCCGCTACCTCAATGAATGTTTCCAGGGTCACTATTAGTGTAACAAACTCACCCCCATGTCTCTAGCATTTTCCAAAGTTGAGATAGGGATGTGTAAATTGGGTTGCTATGCTAACCAGTATGGTTGCTATGGAGGGGTCATTGACTTTATATATTTTTCCCTGTGTGACTACAAGTAAATTAGACCAACTCCCGTGTCTCTCACACTTTTCTAAGCTGAGATAAAGATGTGTCAATTTGGTTACTATGGTAACCAGTATGGTTACTATGGAGGGGTCAATTACCTCAGTGAATGTTCCTGGGGTCACTATTAGTAAAACAAACTCACCCCCATGTCTCTAGCATTCTCCTAAGCTGAGGTAGAGATGTATCAGTTGGGTTGCTATGGTAACCAGACTGGTTGCTATGGAGGGGTCATTGGCATCATATAATGTTTCCTGTGTGACTACAAGTCAATTAGACCACCTACCGTGTCTCTCACACTTTCCTAAGCTGAGATAAATATGTGTCAATTGGGTTGCTATGGTAGCCAGTATGGTTGCTATGAAGGAGTCATTGACACAATATATTGATCCCTGTGTGACTACAAGTAAATTACACCAACCCCCATGTCTCTAGCATTTTCCAAAGCTGAGATAGAGATGTGTAAATTGGGTTGCTATGGTAACCAGTATGGTTGCTATGGAGGGGTCATTGACATTATATAAGGTTCCCTGTGTGACTACAAGTCATTTAGACCAACTCCCGTGTCTCTCTCATTTTCCTAAACCTAGATAGAGATGTCAATTGGGTTGCTATGGTAACCAGTATGGTTGCTATGGAGGGTTCATTGATATTATATAAGGTTCCCCGTTTGACAACAAGTCAATTAGACAAACTCCTGTGTCTCTAGCATTTTCCTAAGCTGAGATAGAGATGTGCCAAATGGGTTGCTATGGTAACCAGTATGGTTGCTATGGAGGGGTCCGCTACCTCAATGAATGTTCCCGGGGTCGCTATTAGTGAAACAAACTCACCCCCATGTCTCTAGCATTTTCTTAAGCTGAGATAGAGATGTGTCAATCAGGTTGCTATGGTAACCATTATGGTTGCTATGGAGGGGTCATTGACATTATATAATGGTTCCTGTGTGACTATAAGTCAATTAGACCAACTCCTGTGTCTCTAGCATTTTCCTGGGCTGAGATAGAGATGTGTCAATTGGGTTGCTATGGAAATTAATCTGGTTGCTATGGATGAGTTGGTGACATCATGTTGTAATCTACATTCAACTTAGATCAATATAAAACAACTCCCATGTTTCTACGATGTTCCACTTAAAAGATATTTGACATTCAAAAATAATGTTGAAAAGTGGGCGTGGCTTGTTGAATTAATGTTAAATCATAAGCATTGATTGGCTGGATTAGTTATATGCATCCTTAATGTTGCTATGACTCTCCATTGTGAACCAATTACAAAAGCTATTCTACAATAGTATCATATGGGAATCAATTGCCCCATTGAAATGAATGGCAGCAATGCATCTCTATGGCCCATTGTGAGTCTAAGGGAAGGCTAAGCCAATCAAATTTCGTTATTCAAATTAGTTGATTAACAGCTGGCTCCAACTGCCACTTTTCGAATCGAGGAGACATTTCTCAGATGTTGACCATGCCTCAAACAAATAAACATTACAAAAGAACCGTAAGACATATCGAGATGATTCTTTCTTTGTGAGAAGCAGAAGGCTTCAATGAAGATTATGATGTAAAATTTTTAACGATATGTGGAAAAATCTAGGAGTTATGGCGAGTTAGAAAAGCCTTAATTTAAAACTTTGGAGCATACTTTTCTGGGTGAAATGCATTGATCTTAATGGAGCAGTTTGCTTCCCTCGTTAAGGTTTAGCCCTCCTAGTTTAAAAACCGTAGGTCATATGAAAAAAACAACTGCATCTTTTGAAAGAGGACAAATTTCTCTACTACTTTAATATAAATTTTGTGCATAAAGGGTAAAGTTTAGTTTAGGAGAGAGGAATTGATGAAGAAGTTGGAGATGTGGAAAATTAGAGTGGAAGCTAGAGTGGAGCAGAATTAGGTCAAAATCCAAATTCTTCATTAAACTTAAACTGTGATTTATAAAAATCTGTAAAAGATATGAAAAGCTGAAAACATATTTTAAAAGCTGAAAATGTGTTGAATTGTTTAAAATTTGAATGATTGCTCTAGCTGAAAGTATGCTGAAGATATGAAGGTTGAAAAAAAGCTGAAGATTGAAAGAGATTTGAAGTGTTTCCCATTCATTTCAATGGGAAAAATATTTTAAATAAAGTTGAATTTTATAAAAAGTATAAAACATTTTAATAAGAAAAATACGAGCAGTCTAGTCCAAAAGAAGCTGAACATTTTGATGTTTGAACGGTGTTTCTAGCTTAAAGTATGGGGAAGTAGTTAGCTGTCGAAAAGTGGGAGAACAATAAAAATAATAATAACTAGAATATGCATTTCCTAGCGGAAAATGCGTGTGAATGCAGAGAGCTGAAAATGAAAGCAGGCTGAAAGTATCTGAAAAAAATCTAAAGTTGAAAGGTGAAGCTGAAAGGTAAAATATTTGAAAGTTGAAAGTTTTAAAAGTTGAAAAAAGTGAAGCTGAAAGGTGAAAGATTTGAAAGTCGGAAGTTTCAAAAGTTGAAAGTGGAGGCCGAACGGTGAAACATTATAAAGTTGAAAACGTATAAAGTTGAAAGAAGAAGCATTGTAAAGTTGAAAGTGTCAAAAGTAGAAAGTGGAAGCTAAAGGTGAAACATTTGAAAGTTGAAAGTGTCAAAAGTTGAAAGTGGAAGCT
>SRMA01024669.1:5000-7500 GCA_007224835.1 Danionella cerebrum | reverse complement strand
AGGACTGGGATTACGAGAATGCCTAGTGATTTTACCAAAAATTAAAGCAGTCACAAGTCCCGACTGCAGCGAGAGTCCCTTAGACCTGGGGAGGAACGGCCCAGGTCAAGATGGCCGGAAGTCCGTAACAATCGGTACCGGGACACCCAGAGCTGATGACCCCTCGAGCTTGGTTCCGACCATCGCTCCCCCCATGTGCTCTGGAGATCAGAGGTCCATTGTGGTGGAGCTCCCTGTTCTGCCCGATGGATTCTACTGTGAAAGATGTGGCGTATCGGTGGGCATGGTAGCCAGGACGGAGAGACACCTCAAAGCCCGGCACCCCGAAATGTCTATTAGGTACAGATGTCGGGCATGTGGGAAAGAGTTCAATGGGAGACGGAAAGGAATAGAGCACCTTTATAAATGTAACGTCAGGCGGGGACCTATCAAGGTCAAGAGGAAAGAAAGGTGTCTCCAGTGTGACAGGGAATTCGTCTCTCGGAGGGCTCTGAGTACGCATGAACGGCACGTCCACCCAGAGTACAGAAACCGACTGAGAGCCCAGGTGACAGACCGTACCAACACTGGGAGCCCCGACAGGGTAGAGGTGGGAGGCTCTGTGGTGTTCAGTCCCGTCGAGGGTGCTGTCATGGCGTCCCTCGGAAGAAGTGAGAGCACCGATAGCCCTCATGCTTCGCTTCTTATGCCCCGGGGGTTATCGCGTACCTTGCGTGATGCCGCCCTCTCCACGGTTAGGGACTCAAATGGGGCAGAGAATGAAGTGGGCACGTATCGAGTCCTCACGGCCTGGCTTGCGGGTCACGATCAGCTTGACCTACTGATCGAGGAACAGGCGGTTGCGGTCTTTGGAGGCATAAAAGAGGCCAACCCAACCAGAGTGGTTAGGCCACCCCGAGCCACCGCTCGGGGACCAAGGCCTCGCTGGAAACAGGCTGTCGAAGCCAAAAAGAGGGCGTATTTCGAGATCCAGCTCAACTATAAGAGGGACCGAGCCGGCTTAATTGCGGAACTCTTGGATGGGGTTCGCCCCTCCAAATGTACCATTGAAACTGAAGTCATCCAAAGGCACTATAGGGACGTCTGGGAAACAGGTGCCGAGTTCCACGGCTTGGGCCCTCACACCACCACTCAAAGAGCAAACAACACAGCGTTGGGCGGCCTCATATCAGCCTCCGAAGTTCTGGGCTGCCTCAAGCAGGCTTCGAACGCATCCGCCTCTGGCCCAGACAAAATTGAGAAATGCCACCTTCTCAAATGGGATCCAACAGGCGAGAAATTATCACGCACGTTCAACCTGTGGTGGCTGACGGGGAAGACTCCGGTCTGTGCTAAGCGTTGCAGAACGGTTCTGATACCAAAGACCTCGAACCAGGCCGAAATGAATGATGTCGGGAATTGGAGGCCAATCACCATCGGTTCACTGGTCTGGAGGCTCTTCTCCAAAATAATAACCAAAAGGTTGGCCGAATGCTGCCCAATCCACCCTAGGCAGCGGGGGTTCCGAGCGACCCCGGGATGTTCGGAAAACATCCAGATCCTAAAATCCATCCTGGAACTCGGCCGAGAGGAGAAGAGCCAGACTGCAATTGTGTTTGTCGACTTCGCTAAAGCATTTGACTCTGTCAGCCATAGCCACATTGTCTCCGCGGTGGAGCAGGTGGGTCTCGACCCACACGTAGTTGAGCTGATCCGGAGCTCCTACGAGAACTGCGTGACCCGGGTTGAGTTAAGAGACGGGCGGACCTCTGACATCAACATCCGGGTTGGGGTTAAGCAGGGTGACCCGATGTCGCCCCTGCTATTCAACCTCGCTATGGACCCCCTCATCCATAGTCTCGAAAGACACGGGAAGGGAGTAAAAGTTAAGGGACTCTCGCTTACCTGCTTGGCCTTTGCAGATGACTTGGTCCTGCTCAGCAGTTCATGGGGTGACATGGCAACAAACCTAAAGATACTGGAGGACTTCTGCGAACGGACGGGGCTAAGAGTTAACGTACGTAAGTGCAACGGCTTCCTGCTCACCCCCTCAAGGGACTCACTGTTGGTCAACGATTGCCCACCCTGGATGTTGGGTGGTAGTCCCTTAACGATGGTCGGTCCGGGCGAATCAGTCAAATACCTCGGGGTCCAAATAAGCCCGTGGAAGGGGGTGATGAAGCCTATGTTGCACGAGAAATTGGACGGATGGATGAGATCCATCCACAAAGCAATGCTGAAGCCCTCGCAGAAAGTGAAAGTCCTTAATGAGTATGCCATTCCCAGACTGCTGTACCAAGCGGACCACTGTGAGGTTAGCTCCGGATACCTCCAGAGAATGGACTTGATGATCCGTCATCAAGTGAAGGGTTGGCTGCGGTTGCCACCCTCTACTGCAAATGGTCTTCTGTATGCCCGGAACAGAGACGGGGGGTTGGCCCTCACCAAACTAGCCCGATTGGTCCCCAACACACAGGCCAAGCGGCTTTGGAGACTGTCAGCCTCCTCGGAGGAGGTGGTG
>SRMA01024667.1:0-23840 GCA_007224835.1 Danionella cerebrum | reverse complement strand
CCCCTGAGTGAGAAGATCAGGTCTCAGGGGGATCGGCCAGGGAGGGACTGTCACGAGCGACGAGAGTTCGGGGAACCATGCTGTGTTGGGCCCGGACGCTCGATGGGAACCGCACACGGCGCGCCAACCTGTTATGGAGGCGTCTGTGGTGACGACCTTGCGCAGAGTGATCCCACCCAGGGGAACCCCCGCGCGGAGAAAGTTCACGGAGCCCCAGACCTTGAGTGTGTAGAGGCAGCGATGTGTCACGGGCACCTGAAGCTGACCTCTGCGCCATGCCCAACTCGGAACTCGGGAATGAAGCCATAGCTGAAACGGTCGCATATGCAGGAGCCCGAGCGGAATCACCGGGGCTGCAGCTGCCATATGCCCGAGGAGCCTCTGAAATCCTTTCAGTTTGACCGTCCGTCGTGAAGACGCAGCTCTGAGAGCGGACAGCAAGGCCCGGGTGCGGTCTGCCGTAAGGCGTACCCTCATATTTACCAAGTTCAGCTCCAAACCAAGAAAAGTTGTCGCACGGACCGGAGTCAGGCGACTCTTCTCCCAGTTGACCTGAAACCCTAGTTGGCTGAGGTGCGAAAGCACTCTGTCCCTGTGTGTGATCAACTGGTCCCTGGACGAAGCTAGCACGAGCCAGTTGTCGAGGTAGTCCAGGACACAGATGCCTGCCCGGCCTAGCGGGGCGAGAACACCCCGGGTCACCTTCGTGAAGAGGGACAGGCCGAAGGGCAGGACGCAATACTGATAGGCTTGGCCCTCGAAGCAGAACCTGAGGAGAAAGGGTCTGTGATGCCGCTCTATTGCCACGTGAAAGTATGCGTCCTTCAGGTCTATGGTGGCAAACCAATCCCCAGGACGAACGCACGGCAGAAGGCTGCGGATCGTCAACATCTTGAAGCGGAACTGGGCGAGGTTCCGGTTTAGATATCTCAGATCCAGGATTGGTCGCAACCCGCCTGACTTTTTGGGGACGAGAAAGCAACGGCTTTAAAAGCCTCTTTCTGCATTGGCTGGAGGGACCGGCTCGACTGCTCTCTTCGGAAGAAGGGCAGCGATCTCCTCTCGCAGGAGTGAGGCGCCTGACCGGGGGACAGGGGTCTCTAAAACGCCGCGAAACCTGGGGGGTTTTACAAACTGAATCGTATAACCCAGCCGGATGTTCCGGAGGATCCACTAGATGACCCCGGGAAGTTTCCACCAGGCTCCCAGGCAAGCTGCCAGTGATCCGACGCCGGACGTGCCGATCAGTCCCATGGCGGGGCCGCACGGATGCGGGCTTAGGGGCGGAATCACCAGGGCGGGGCCCTGGGAACGGGTCTGTGGCGTGTAGGGGGCCGGAGCCGCCGCAAGGTGTGCTGCGAGGAGTGTGTGGTGGTCCCCCCCCCCTCCAGGGGGAGCCGGGTCGATGGACAGACCCTGACAGATCTCGCATCTTCCCGAGTTGTCATCCTCAGGGGCGCTTCTTACTGGAAGAAGACCTCGTCTGCCTGCGAGTACCCTCTGAGGATGACAGTGCCCGGCGCCGTGCAGGGGTCCTTCTCTGGCTTTTGGCCGGAGGCTTGGACCGTGACGGGGGGCACTCTCTTTGGCGTCTGGCAGGCGGAGAGGGTTCCACACCGAGCGTACTGGAGCCGCACTTGTTATGGCGCAGGACCATGAGCTCCCCCAGACCCTCCGCCTGTTTCCTGATCATGGAGACCTTCGACGCAAAGTCGTCCACGGCGACGCCAAAGAGGCCATCTGGGAAAATAGGCGCGTCGAGGAACCTGTTACGGTCCTCGGTGAGCATAGACGCCTCTTCCAACCATAGATGGCGTTCCTGGACCACAAGTGTGGACATCGTGCGGCCAATACTCTGCGCAGCGGATGTCGTCGCACGAAGCGCTATATCCGTGGCAGAGCGCAAGTCTTGCAAGGACTCGATGCCGCCACCACTCTGGTGCATGTCATGGAGGACTTTGGCCTGGTAGACCTGAAAAGTCGAAAAAAAACCCCAAAAAGTCGAAAAAGACAAAAAAAAAAAAAACAAGCCGCAACTCACGGCAGGTAATTGGCCCCATTTGTCGCCTCTTACGAACAGCAAGGGGGTGCTAGGGACCTATTCTACCCCGGGTCCCCACGGGGACAGATGATGGGAGATAGACGGAGCATAGTAAAAATCAAATACAGACATTGGATTAAACATTTCTATGAAAGACTAAAACATGTCTAGGAATCTGCTGCCAAGACCATTGAAATACTGTAAAATTCGGGCAAAATTGCCTTAAACGTGTCACTTTCTTCAACAGTTTTTACTTTTTTAGTATTAATTGGTAAGTTTTCCCCTCCTCCTCCTCCACCACCACCACAATTGTCATGTTTTTTTACACAATGCTAATGTTGGTAATTGTTCTGTCAACAAATTCCAATTCATATTAGAGTCCCAACATCTTTTTAAGACAAAAACAGTCACGTACCTTTGATTACTGGTAAGTTTGCCCATAAAAACCTGTGTAGAAGGAATTTTGCTTCAAATAGTTTGACCCTCGTCCAGCTTTCCATTTGTCAGTATCTTCCTTTTTGTTTGTTTACATTTCTCTTTTTATCCCTCTTACATAGGATGGCAACCTTGGTAATATATGTCGGTTATTACAATCCACTGACAAGTTTTTATTTATAATGGAGTCCCTAAAACACAAAAAGACAAAAAAAAAAACAAGCCGCAACTCACGGCAGTTAATTCACCCCATTTGTCGTCTCTTACACTCAGCAAGGGGGTGCTAGGGACCTATTCTACCCCGGGTCCCCACGGGGACAGATGATGGGAGATAAAACATGTCTAGGAATTTGCTGCCAAGACCATTGAAATACTGTAAAATTCGGGCAAAATTGCCTTAAACATGTCACTTTTATCTAGCTTTTCATTTTTTGTATTAGTTGAAAACCCTGATGCTGCTAGTAGAAGACAAAACCTTTGATTACTTGTAAGTTTTACTATAAATACCTGTGTAGAAACAATGGTACTCCAAATATTTTGACTTAGTGATGGGATTTATGGCTGTTTCGAGGGAGCCTGATCTTTGAGATTCAGAACACCCAAAAAACTGGCTTATTTGGCTCCATATATTTTTTAACTTTTAAGAAACCAGCCTGGGGTTAGTTTTTTTTTTTTTATTCAAAATGTTAAAGTCTGATATGGATTCTTTATAAATATTCCACCGCCATTTTACTGAGTTGACAGTGAGATTACTATTTACACTTTGTATAAAATGTATGTGTGTAAAACTACTTTAACTTGTTATTTAATGCAACACCCAAACACTTATAAAAACACAAAGAACAAAGCAGGCTTCAATAAAGTTTCACGCGAAAACCTTTAGTAACAAAATTCCACAAGTACATTTGTAACAAAACAGAAATACTAATAAACGATATTTTAAAACTATAAACCCAATAACAAAATAAGTCTAAACAAAATAAATTACCTTCTACTATTTCCAAAATGATAAAACAGTTCCAGCCTCTCTCCTTCATTTCTTTCTGCAAATTTGAATTGAGAAACACAAGTGCTCTCATTGAAGAGATTTCTCCTCTCTGTGAGTATTTTTCCAGTTTTGGAGAAAATTCTTTCTGAAGGCACTGATCAGGCCACTACACAAAGCTTCTTAGCCGCTAGTTGGCTAGGCCTTGGATACACACGTACCAGACTTTCCCACCGCTTCAAAGGGTCTTCATTCTTAGGAACAAACGGCTCCTCTAAGTACGCCTGCACCTCCATGACAGCGTCTGCGGTGGGGTTGCCACTGTTCCGGCACTACTACCCGCTCATAGAGGTATATACATTTATCCCCGCTCCCCCCAGGGAAGAACGGCTCCCGACCAAACGCGACTCGACTCCCATCGTTCATTGTAATTAGACGTTCAAAAGATTTGATTAGTTTGTGAACATCACAACACTATTTTGAATTTCTTCCAGTCTTCATTTGTCAGCATCACATAGATATCTTCATTTTTGTTTAATAACATTTCAATTTTTTTCCTCATTTAGGATGGCAAATCTGGTTTATATGTCAATTGTAATTCAATAAAAAAACTTTTTTAGGAGTCCCTAAATTGGTAAAAGACAAAAAACTTTCTTTTTGTTTCTTTAAACTTTTCCTTTTGTTTGTTTGTTTAAGTGACTTTGAAAGTGCCATTGTTGTTGGTGTCATCCATCACCACTATCACCTCTAGGGTTGAGAATGGTCCTAAAAAGAGGAACTGTCCAGTGGTTAAAATATCGTTTTTAAGTCAGAGAAAGGCCAAAAACTGGTTTAAGCTGATAAAAAGGCAAGTCATTGAAATAACCACTCGCGAAAATCGAGGTAGGCAGAAGAGTATCTGAATGCACAACGCGTCAGACATTCAGGCAGATGGACTACAGCAGAAGACAAAAATATTGTCGGGTCTGAAGAGTCTCGAGCTCTGGTGAGAATTTAGCATCAAATGGATCAATGGATCGTCCTGTGCAATGCTTCAGGCTGGTGGGGATATTTCCTTGGTACATATTGAGCTCATTAATATCAACCAAACAGCATACCTGAGTATTGTTGCTGACCATGTCCATCCCTTTATGACCACAGTGCATCCATCCAAGCTTGAATCATCTCAGATTGGTTTCTTGAACATCACAAAGAGTTCACTGTACTCAATCACCAAATCTCAATCCGGTAGAGCACCTTTGAGATGTGGTGGAACCAGAGATTCACATCATGGGTGTGCTACCTACAAGTATTCATTAACTGCATGCCTCAATCTCAATATGGACCAAAGAAACCTGTACCAGTACCTTGTTGAATCGATGCCACAAAGAATTAAGAAAGTTCTGAAAGCAAAAGGGGTCCAACCGGACAATAGCAAGATAACCTCATCAATGTGGACGGTGATATACGATATTTCTACCCCACATTAATTGGATGATGTAGGTAAAATATTTACATTATTAATCGATAAGAATGTTAACTCAATGTTTACAGGTTGGACAGTTGTACAAAGCATTTCACTGCATGTCTTGAAATGTAAAAATCCCTCTCTCTGGAATTTTTAACCACTTTGCAGTGTATTTTCTACAGTGCAAGTGAACGTGTATTAGCAACAAAGCTCATACTGAAAAAAAATGATTCATGGTATTTTGACAAACATTTGTTCAGCTTTACATTTAGTGTTGAATTATTGCCATTTTCTGAATATTCAAAGTTTTGTACGAGATCATTTTAATAAAATGTAATAAACAGCAGGTTAAAAACCAGTATTGTGTGATTCAGTGTTCAATGTTTTACAGTTGTTTAGATTGTATTTTAGATTTGCCTAAATATGCATTATGACTTTATCTCACCTACAGTTACGTAAGTGGACTGAACAAGAGGTGCGATGAAAAGTGAAATGATTATGATTAAGCCTGGTGATCATTGTTATATGTGTAAAGGACTTTTAAAAGTTCAATCCAAAATGATGCATCTCCATGAAAAACAGTTGAAACGCAGTGTGGTCACCAGAAGTGCAACTGAAATATCATTCCCTTTAGAGATCACGGAGGTCTGCCGGTGCCCATCTCTAGCACACATTGGGCGAGAGGCGGGGGTACATCCTGGTCACCAGTCACACCTGTGGGGAATTTAGATGATTCAATTAACCCAACCGCATGTTTTTGGGATTGTGAGGGAAACCGGAGATACCCAGAAGAAAACCCACGCAAGCACGGGGAGAACATGCAAACTCAACTAAATACGGGTAAACTCAACAAAGATTGGGCACAAAGTAGCTCTTCGAAAATTACTCAAGTAGTGAGTATTACTCTGATAAATTATTTCAGCTTATAAGCTTAAAATTAAAAATGTAGCTCACATTTTATTACGACCTTTTTAAGCAAAATAAAAATAGAGGAGACGTAAAGAGAGAAAGAAGGGAAGACAAAAAGAGCAGGAGTGAGAGGGAGAAAAACAGAGAGCAAGAATGACAAGACAGATGGTATGAACAGAAAGAGCTGGTGGAACAAAAAAAAAACAGAAAAAAGAAAGGATAAAGAAAGAGTCAAAAAGAGGAGAGAAGTTAAGATTAAAAAGAGAAAGACAGAAAATGGGAAGAAAAGATAGAAAAACAGGAGAATGTGAGAGAGCGAAAGTAATGACCGAAAGGGAGAAAAAGACAAAAAAGAGCAAAGGAAAGAAAAAATGATGTAATGAAAGACAGAGGGGGGGGGGGGAAGAGAGCAAGGTCATGGTCGTGGAAGGTCATGGTTTTCCCCGTACTTGCATGGGTTTTCTTCGGGGTACTTCGGTTTCCCCCACAATCCCAAAAACATACATGGGGTTCACTGAATAATCGAATGAATGATGGACTAAGAGGAAAATGAAAAGGGAATACGAGGACAATTAATTGGACAGGAAAGGTAACTGTAGAAAACAGATACGTACGGAACTAGAAATGTAATCAAGTATACTTTTTTTTTAGATCTGCTCACTAAATTACAATTTCTGTGAATTGGTATTGCTTACTTTACACCATTGGTGGTCACATCATCATCTCTAGACAATAAAGTAAACCTTTCTTCCAAATAGCTAACACTCTTTAAATGGTCACGTAAGAAGCTTGGCCACTACAATGATTTTTAAAATAATGTTCAACCTTAATCGCCTGGTTTTAAACAGATCGATCAACTTTATCTTTTTATTTCATGAGACAACATAAACATGAATTAGATACATTTTAATAAAGCAAAACTTACGGTAAATTGAAAGAAAGCACTTAAGAAGTCAATTGCATCAATTATTACAATGCAATCATTTACTTTCATCCTGAAAACAATGTACTGCACAGAAAAAGGCAAGTATCACAAAAACAAACAAAAAAAAAAAATCATCATCTTAATTCAAGTTCCCACTAAAAGGGAGTAATGTATAATAGGGAAACATTCAGTAACCTTTAATGAGCCTGTCTGCTACGCTTCCCCTCATCTATACATCACAGCGAGTAAGCTACATTTATCTCACAATGTTAATAAAACACATCCAGGAACTATTCAAAGATGTTCAAATGTTCATGCTCTCTAGCTATGTCTCAACCACATTCTCTTTCTTTCTAACTCACAAAAAGCAGAGGCACTTCTGGTTCATCCATAAAGTACTTAGGTCTCCCTTTGATGCAACAAGGCTGACGTGAATGTGAGAGCAGCAAGGGATTGGGGGAAGGCTGCAGACTTGGTGGGGAGGCCAGACCAGGATCCATCTCCAATAATTCCGTCTGCTCCAGTCCTGCAGAAAGTTAGGTTGCATTCAAAGAATTGATTAGACTTTAACTCAGTGGAAATGTTCAGTCAGCACAAAGTCCCCTTCCGCCACCTGCTCTTTGCAAAACCATATTTATGGTGGCATTGAAGCAAAGAGGTCCCTGAAATATCAATGCAATTCCCAGCACACTCCGGAGCCGTCGGTGCGGGCTGACGTCATCGCCCATCTCTGCTCGTCGATAGCGCGGATCGTAAGGAGCATCTTTTTTGATGGAAATCCGTTTTACATCAGTAACGTCTTGATCAGATAGTTCCATTTTTATCTCTTCTTCTCCGTCATCCAACTCTCTTGTGCGAAGAACGCAATTTAATGTGGGGTGTTGAAAGACTTTTATGTCCACATTTGCGATTGATTTGGATTTAATGAAATTTTCTGCTTGAACTTTTTTGGCCCATTCTACAAGAATTTGTCCTGATCTTACTTTTTTGATATCCTTCACTGTACCGGCTAACCCCAATACTCCTTACTGGATAGCAAAGGGGGAAAGCTTGCTCAAAGGAAAGTCTGGTGATGTTGATTCCAGAATTATAAATCTTTGCCAGTTGACACTTTTGTCAAAAAACTGCCCCACACACACATGCCCCTCTTCTGTACATCCCACACACATGCACGTCTTCTGTACATGAGTGTGTGTTGCGATGAGAGCCTTTACTTGTGCAGGTCTGGAGCAGATTAATGAGGAAACGAGACAGAAGAATAATAATCAGCTTTAAAGTTTAAACTCATCAGAGGAGAGAGAGAGAGATGGATAGAGAGATAGTCTACCTTCACTTTGATCCTCACTCTCACATATGTTGGCTAAACATCCAGATCAAGCAGAGAAGTAAATCCAGAAGCAAGCCGTTACCATCCTCAGTCAGACTGAAATCCAACCTGCAGGAACCACAAAGAGTTCATAAAGATTTTCCAAACAAATAGTTATTTCCAAACATCATTAAAAGTAGGCATTTTGTAACAAAATATCAGCAAAACATCAAAATATTGGAGTGTGTACATATATTACACTAAAATGCATCAAAGTTTGAATTTCTTAACAAAAAGTAAGTGCAGCAATGTTATACCAGTTATGTGTAAATTTCAGAGAAAATTATTATTTTATTTTTTTATTAATAGGTGGAATTAATTTATTATTGGGTGTCATGCATCAGCCTAATTCTTTCCAAACCACCTGCACCAACAAGCACTCTAGAGTTGCCTGAAAACTTTGGTGAAGTCGGATTCAAGTGGTCTGAGGGAAACCTGCACTTGTGATATTCCCAGCAAGTTTCAGGGCGCAAAAATATAGTATTCAGCCACACTATAGGAAGATTTCTAACAAAATGTTCAGTTCCAGAGTCTTGTATTGGATATTGTGTGAGTTTACAGATCAAAAAGGCCTAGATCGTGTTTGAGCAGGTGAAAATTGATATTCATACAGACATACTGTTGTAATTGCACTTATTTTTCATCGAATGCAGCTTCAATACAAGTAAAAGTTTCAGAGTTTTATTATACTTTAGGAACCAGGGAAATGTGAAAATCATTTTTTGACATGGACAATATGTACTATATGGTGCCTAAAATAAAATTATTCTTACACCCATGCCTAAAGTGTTGCTAAAAGACTTTTATAACCTTTTAAATTTAATACATTTTATAAGTAAAGAACCCTAAACCACATTTTATTTGACTAAGAATAAATTTATTTCTTTAAAATAACTCCTGCTTTTCGGGCTAATGTTTGATGTCCTATTGGTGGGCGTGGTTTAACAGCGATGTGCGTTGGCGCACGAAACATCGTAAATTCGGGCCGATGTAAACAGGCCTTTATGCATTAAGCGGCTGCTTTCTCTGCAGTACAAAACCATAGTCATGGTGTTGCTGGACCATTTGCTGTTACACAAAAAAAATCTAACTTCATTATGATTTGACTGATCATTTTTTTTTACTAATGCCTTCATATTTTCAAGACAAAAGTTGTTAAAAATCAACAACTGTGAGCACCCAATTATTTATGTAGATATCGAATCGAAATTTAGTCGAAACCATAGAAATGAGAATCGAATTGGTTACAAAACCCAGCCCTAATATCGATATTGGAATTATATTCTATCGATCTAAACGAAGAAAAATATTGTGATATAGTTTATTGTCATATCATCCTGCCATACGACAACCTACCCCCCCCAGATACTTACACACATTGCTTATCATGTACACGCTAACCCAAAGTGCGGAGCATTTCAAAACCGAGTCACCTTGTTCAAAAATGCGTTGTTACATGAAAAAGGTTCTGCGACCGTGCCAGAACTTTGTCAGCTCCTCGTGCACCTCAGCAAAGAACGGAACTGAGGGTTCGCGGGGACTGGAGTCCTGACGTTGCCCCAAGAACAAACATATTTTCCGCACTGTAGGGCGCACCGGATTACAAGGCGCACCTTCAATGAATGAACTTTTTTTTCATATACAAGCCGCACCTCATTGTAAAGCTCCTAGAATAGAAGCCACAAGAGTGGCGGGGGTTTGCTTTATGCATCCACTAGATGGAGCTGCGCTAAAGGAAATGTCAACAAAACAGTCAGATAAGTCAGTCAAACTTTATTACCAGCAACAAAATACAAATCAGCATTTGGATTTACCCACAGACCGGATGGGACGCACGCTAGAATAATGGGGATGTCACGAGGGATGACCTGATGCAGCTCGACCCTTATCATCATCATCATCATCATCGGAGAAGTTTAGTAAAGTCGTAGACATGCCAGATGCCAGAGCATGAGAAGCCTTTTTTTTCTTGAAATACCCAAGCATGCATATCAGGAATTTGAAGCGCATTTGAAGCCCAAACACCAGGATTGTTTTAAGCTATGCTCATTGTGTCAAGAAAAATGTACGGAATGATTGCATTTAGGGCTGGGCGATAAAACGATAATGATAAATATTGAGAGTGTGTTTCATTATCATTTATTACACTAACAATGTGTAGATTTAAGGATTGAAGAAACGTAACTTGATTTTTCTCTGGTTTTCCATTTTTTTATCAAATTATACTGTTGTTTCTGTAAAACTTGCTTCGAGATACGAATTGTTCGAGATCCAAAAGTCACCCTGGAACGCATTATATTCGCATCTCGGTGGTACCACTGTATTTTTATGCAAAGGGAAAGCATTGAAACCTTTTTTTCTCCAAGGACTCCGAATTCGTGCTCCTAAAACTGCTATTGCGCTGGAAAGAATCATTCTTTTAGCCATTTTTAGTTTCACAGCAAATAAAACTTTCGAAATCTGCCAAATATTTGTAGTAAATGCTCAGAACAGTGTGCAAGAACAAAAAAAAGATTTTCATCAAGTTTCTCTTTATAAACAAGTATAAATGTACAGCAACAAGATTTTTTTAAATTACAGAAATTAACCTCAACATATTGTGCATCAACTCAAATCAATTTGTTTGAATGTGGCTTTCCGTGTCCATTTTACAGATTATTTTATTTACAAAGGTGCAGGTTTGTTTTTTTCAGCTGTGTAATATTGTATAGTTCCTGTCCAGCTGAAGACAGAACCAACCTTGCCACAAGAGGTTTGGCCTTCATCAGAAGAATCTCTATAAATGTAAATATATTACATCAGATTAGATTTGTCCAAAAGAAACCCTTGTGTTTCTATACAAAAATTAGCAAAAGATAAAAATTTATTTTATGAAGCAATATGTTGTTGGAATCAAGAGCATTAACAGATTTAAAAGCAATATTACAGAAAGTAAATTTATATAACGTCAAAAATGGCACTACATATTGAAAAACATTATTGTTGGGAATAAACCTGTGATAAAAAACTTTTATTACATATGACTGTGATTGAAAAATTGAAATTGATTGAAAAAAAACTTACAGGGGCTCTCGATGATGGTATAATCATCATCTTTCACTATTTACAAGTGTTTTGGCACTGAAATCCAACACTTTAATGTGCCAGAAATGGAGGAAGAATGCGAGGAAACAAGGTAAAAAAGACGCACTTGCGCGATTGCAAAAAAGAATCACGGACAGAACACGGTAAAAACAGTACAATCTAACACTAACAAACCCATTACTACTACGAAGACATTGCTTATACTATTACGGCACTACGCAAGTTAACTTTCTCAAGATATTTCAAGAATTACTAACACAAACACGGTTTCAAGCACGAGCGCAGACAGATGGAGAGAGAGCGTCATGGGGGTTTCTTTAACAGCTACAGAACTTTACACATTATAAACATTAATTCTTTTACGACACCTTGACTCCAACATTTGTTACAGCACATTATTAGTAATCTATACATAATGTTTCGCTGTGTTGTTGAAGTGTTTTGAAGCGCATAAGACCTTTTTTTGCACTGGGAGATAGGAGCGCAAGAACCCGGAAGCACAGCATGACGTCATGACGTCAAGCGGAAAATATTTTCTTCGGCTCTTGAAGCAAAAAAATTCCCGCGAGACCTTTTGTATCGCAAACAATTCGTAACTCGAAGCATTCGTATCTCGGGGTACCACTGTATTTACAACGAAATCTCTGCTAAAACACACCGAAAGTGTTTGCTAAAGCGATCCCAGGAAATCAATCGCTCATCTGTCACTGATTTCCTGCGCTCCAATAGCGAAAGGTCTGTTTCTCTTTGTTGTTTGATTGCCAGCGACAGCTTCAGTGTTAAAGGGTTAACTTCTGTAGCCGACCTGGATTAAAAACATTCTTCCGTGTTTTGACGGGCTGAAAGATTTACAAAAATCAACGCATCTTGTTTGGATTGCTCAACACAGAAGAGTACAATCTATTAATGGTGTTCCTGCTCCTGTTGATTTGATCCCGTCCCATCCCAATCACGAGATTAATAAACAAAGTTTATCCCATCCCACAAGAATCACGAGACCCGCGTAAAAAAACCGACAAATGTCATCCTCTAGTGGAGACCCAGGACCCGGAAGCGTCGTCAAACTAAACAATCGGAATGAAATACTCACTGTGCAGTCTTCGGTATAGTATGCACTATACACTGTCTGCCAGATAAACTCTTCCCTGACATCAAAACTCTGGAAACATGACTCAGGTCCACAGGTTTATTGACATGCAGGAAAGTGTGAAACTGTGAATGACAATATACAATAGTAAACAGGTGTGTGCATCAAAGCAATTCTTACAAACAATCCCAAAACTTCATATGTAGGAAAAGGTAAGCAAAACACACACAATAACTAAATTAATACATTTAACTGCCACTTACTCATGATGCTGAGGCAAGAGACAAACAAGCTGGAGCTAGTAATAGAGGAGCAATCTTAGCTAGACCGAGCTTCTTAGTAGGGCTGCACGATATTGGAAAAAAATTACATTGCGATATTTTTCCCCAAACGATATACATTGCGATATTGAGAGCCATCTATCCATTAAAATATAAACATATTACATCAGATTAGATTTGTCCAAAAGAAACCCTTATGTTTCTATATAAAAATTTGCAAAAGATAAAAATAAATTAATGAAGCAATATGTTGTTGGAATCAAGAGCATGAGCAGTTTTAAAAGCAATATTATATGAAGTCAATTTATATAATATCAAAAATGACACTATATATTGAAAAAACATTATTGTTTGGAATAAAACCTGTGTATAAAAAATTTTATTACATATGACTGCGATTGAAAATTTCACAAAACTCACAGGGGCTCTCGATGATGGTATAAAAATCTTCTTTCACTATTTACAAGTGTTTTGGCACTGAAATCCAACACTTTAATGTCCCAAAAACGGCAGAAGAATGCAACGAAATAAGGAAAAAAAAGCACATGTGCGCGAATGCGGAATAATAATCATGGACAGAACACGATAAAACAGTTAAACCCAACACAAATAAACCTATTACTACTACTACCTATTACTAATGCTTATATTATTATATACAGTATAAATATTATATTTACAGTGAAATCTCCGCTAAACTGTTGCTAAAGCGATCACAGGAAATCAATCAATCATCTGTCACTGATCTCCTGCGCTCCTGGTGAAGGTCTGTTTCTCTCTGTTTGTTGCCGCCACAGCTTCAGTTTTAAAGGGTTCATTTCTGTTGCCGACCCGGAAAAAACGTGCTCTTTGGACTTCCGTGTTATTCCGTGTAACACAGAAAATTATAATCTAATAATGGTGTTCCTGCTCCTGCACGCTCCTGTTGATTTTTTTTCCCACAAAAAAAAACAGCATTACTTACGTCAATACAAATTCAAATGTGTTTTGTGTTGATTCTAATGAAAAAAAAAAACCACTGCAAAGCATTGTGGGATATCTGAGGCCAAAAAGGATGGTTGCGATGCATACTCTGAATTCAGGGAAAAGTAGGACGCATTTCAAGGGTGCATTTTAAGGACCCTTCGAGTTTTGCCGAAATGAGACGGTCTTGGAGCACCGTTGTGACGTAAGTGGCCTTAAAATGCGCACTCAGGAGGATGCACACTTCTGGATTGGGACACAGCCATGGTGTCCAATTAAATGCTCAAATAAACAAAATGAATCAATTGCCCCTACCAGATGATGAGATCAGCTCATAACAGTTACTCGGCTCTTTGGGTTGGCTCGCCTCAGGCTTGGCTTCTGCTATTCACATCCAGCGCAAAACAGCGGTCTCTCTTTCTCTGTGGTCTGCACCGAGGACTTCTTGGATTGAAAGGAGAAATTGGGGGACACAAGGCAGCACTAATCAGCATTTGAATGCAATCATGCATCGTTTGATCTGGTGACCATTACACACAGAATCAAAACAAATTGACAGTCTCAAATAAGCAAAAAATACTCTTTTAACTTAGTTTTCGACTTAACTGCTAATAAATACTTTTATCAACTCAACACATCTTATGACCTAATCTATTACTATGACTTCTCTCTAATTACGATTAAACCTAGCAGTTCATAAAACATCTGAAAAAGTTTGTCATTTCACTCCCATGAAACTATGGCTTTTTTTTTACATTTAAACATTAAACGAAAGAAGATTACCGTAAATTCTGGACTATAAGCCGCTACTTTTTTCATAGGTTTTTAACCATGCGGCTTATACACAAATGCGGCTATTCTGCAGTTTTTTTTCCCACCGCTAGTGGCGCTCTAACCCTAATTAGAATTAAACTTAACACAAAAAATGCAAAGAAGAATTCGCTAATTTAAGAAGAGCACGCTAGTTCCTCTTTAGCTGATATAAGTATTATATAAGTATTATATAGCTGATAAAATTATCAATCCTGTCAAACTCTTTTTTTAAATCCTCACCCCTTCGTCATGGAACCCACACGAAGAAGTTCGTATGACGCAAGTTTTAAGTTGAAGGCCATCGATCTCGCTATTCATGAAGGAAACCGCGCTGCTGCTAGGAAGCTTGGCGTCAATGAGTCTATGGTGAGACGCTGGAGGAGGCAGCGGGAAGAGCTCATGCAATGCCCTAAGTTGAGGAAAGCTTTCAGGGGACATAAAAGCAGGTGGCCAGAACTTGAAAATGTCCTGGAGGACTGGGTGAACACGCAGAGAGCAGGTGGTCGTGGTGTATCCACTGTACAGATCCGACTTAAAGCCAAAACCATTGCCCGCGAAATGGAAATTAAAGATTTCAAAGCGGGGCCGTCATGGTGTTTCAGATTTATGAAGCATAAAAACCTGTCCATCAGATCACGGACCACTCTCTGTCAGCAACTCCCTCCGGATTATCAGGAAAAAATTGAAAACTTCCACAAATTCGTTCAAACAAAGACACAAGAACACTCCATCGGACCAGATGAGATCATAAATATGGATGAGGTACCTTTGACGTTTGATCTGCCTCTGACCCGGACCGTTAACAAGACGGGCGCATCATCCGTGCTGCTAAAAACAACGGGCCATGAGAGGACGCATTTCACCTGCGTTCTGGCATGCACTGCATCCGGACAAAAACTTCCACCACTGGTGATTTTAAGCGCATTACTATGACTAAAGAACAACTTCCGAAAGGCATAGTGGTCAAAGTTAACAGCAAAGGATGGATGATGGAAGGCCTGATGAAGGAATGGTTAATGGAGTGCTACAGCAAGCGGCCGGGAGGATTTTTTCACCGGAAGAAAGCGCTGCTTGTTTTGGATAGTATGAGGGCCCACATCACAGATTCTGTAAAAGCAGCGATCAAGAAAACAAACTCTATTCCAGCTGTGATTCCTGGAGGTACAACCAAGTATTTGCAGCCACTTGACATCTGTGTCAATCGTTCATTTAAAGCTGCACTCCGGGTTGAGTGGGAGACTTGGATGACAAGCGGTGAGAAGTCGTTCACAAAAACCGGCCGCATGCGAAAAGCATCCTTTACTGATGTCTGTCAGTGGATCCTGACAGCGTGGAGTGCTGTAAAAGAATCCACCATCACCAAAGCGTTCAGAAAGGCTGGACTGCTACGCGAAGAGAGCGGCGCACCTCCAGAGCCGACCTCACCGGAGGATGACAGTGACACGCAAAGCGAGACTTCTGAAGACAGATGTGACGAAGCGCTGCTGAGTTTGTTCAACTCCGACACCGAAGAAGAAGACTTCGTGGGTTTTAGCGAAGATAGTTAAGGTGACGTGATTTCACACACAGGAGAAATGAAAGAATACTGTAAGTTCCGGTTATTTTCTCTTGGTTCTGTTCAGTTTTAATCACCGTGTTACCGTTACCGTGTTGAAATACAGGTTAGAAAAGGATGTATTTAGGAAAATACATGTACATTTACAATGCGCAAATGCGGCTTGTATGCAGATGCGGCTTGTTTATTTTTTTTATTTGTATTTTTTAAAAATAGAGCAGGTGCGGCTTATATACAGGTGCGCTTTATAGTCCAGAATTTACGGTATATAAGTCAACTCACCAAGATGATCAACTGTTAATGATTTCAATGAGTTCGGCGTTGTCAGTAGTTCTCTCAACCGGTCGCATGGAGACTGTCCTCGTTGCAGCCTGTCGCGACTAAGGACTCAATGGCATGGCGTGTGTAACAAATGCGCTGTAATGAATGTTGAAACACGCATGCGCAGTGACGTATTCAATGGCATTGAGTACGTAATCAATGTTCATACGCGCATGCGCAGTGATGGCTTTTGAAATGCGCCTAGCCCGCGATTACATTTTAAAGTCAATAGTTGAAACCATAGATATTTCATTATTAAGACAAGTCTTCTTTTAAAAAGACATAACAATTATATTGACACGAAATACTCTTTATGCTCTGATGAACCCAATTTGTTTGATCAATTGTTTTGGAATTGCAGAAATACAGCAGTTTGTGACATTTGATTTTAAATTATTGTATCGTATAATATCCATATTATTATTGTTGTTGTTCTAATGATATTTATCTCTATTTTATAGTCATTTTATTTTATATTGTTGATTACTTTTTTTCAATGTTATAATTAGCAACGTTATTAGTTTCAATATTGTTGATGACCAGTACATGTATACACGTTTTTTATTTCCCCGTGCATTTATAGTTATTCCAAATCAACTGTGCATGTTTGTGCGTGTACTTATTTTAATGAATCTTATAATACAAAATACATACAGGCATAAACTCAAGGATTTATTTTCAGCAAATTGCAATTGTTTACTTTTATACAATTTTTGTACTGGTCAATACAATGTAATTAAATTTTGTACTGGTCAATACAATAAAATTGAGATGGAGAGGGCATGGGGAAAAGCACTTATTCATATGCAAATGTCGCATGAGTTGTGTACGCTTTCTCGGTCATTACTTCACAGCTCCTGTCTTGACCCCATGGAGACAGGAGAAGATAGATAAAGAGCTAGCAAGGATGATAGCCATTGACTTCGAGCCATTTAAAATTGTGGAAGACAGAGGTTTTAAAAACTTCTGCTATGCTCTAGACCCCTCCTACATTCCTCCATGTTGGAGGGTCTGATGAGCAGGTAGCTGGAGCTGTGGCAACTCGGAACCCCACGGCAGATGCTCTCATGGAGGTGAGGGCGCACTTGGAGCAGCCAATTGTTCCTAAGAATGAAGACCCTTTGAAGCGGTGGGAAAGTCGGGTACCTGTGTATCCAAGGCTTAGCCAACTAGTGGCTAAGAAGCGTCGTGTTGTGGCCAAATCAGTGCCTTCAGAAAGAATTTTTTCCAAAACTGGGAAAATACTCACAGAAGAGAAACCACCACAAGCATTCCAAAGTGAGAACATTTGGGTTTCTCAATTAAAATTTGCAGAAAGAAAAGAGAGGCCATAAAGACTGGAACTGTTTTATCATTTTGGAAATAGTAGTAGGTACCGGTAATTAATTTTGTTCAGACCTATTTTGTAATTGGGTTTAATAAACAATATTTTATAACTATATAGTTTTTCAGTATTGTTCAAAATGTACATGTGTGGAAATTTGGCTACTAAAGTTTGTGTGTAAAACTTGTTTTTTTATTTGTGTATTTATAAGTGTTTAGGTGTTGCATTAAATAACAAGTCAAAGTAGTATTACACACATACATTTTATACAAAGTGTAAATAGTGATCTTACTGTCAACTCAGTAAAATGGCGGTGGAATATTTATAAAGAATCCATATCAGACTTTAACATCTTCTCCACATGTGTCCAATGAATATCAATATTCCAGAATATTTCAAATTTAAATATTGGTTAAAGAAATCTCAGGCCATCATTCCTGTAAATATTTCCAGGATAAAATAAATTAACCCCAGGCTTGTTTCTTAAAATTCAAATAATATAAAAAAGCGGCCAAATGAGCCAGTGTTTTGAACGGCTCTTTAAAGTGAATGGATCCCAAAGATCCGGCTCTCTTCAAAGAGCCATAAATCCCATCACTACTGAGGACAGAGATAGGTGGAAACAGATGATTTGCTGTGGCGAACACTAAACTGGGAACAGCCAAAATGAAAATAAAAATAAAAGACCATTTGGGCTAGTCACACCGTTTCACACATCACCAGCCAAATCTTCTCTGTGGCAGATGACTGACAGGAGCCAACAAGCTAAGCACGTGACGGACAAGTGCAACAATCCGAGATAGGAAACGTCGTGCTAATGCTAAACGCTAATAGCTGACATCAACACAGCAGAAGAACTCTTTTCCTATCACACTGATTTTCGTTTACATGTATTGTTACATACTGTATATAAAAAAAATTACAGCTTTAACTTTTTAGCGGTTGACTTAAGCGCAACTGTGCTCATCACTGATTGGCTGTTGCTCCTATCAGTTATCAGTGAGAGGAACGTGATTGGCTGTTAACTCCTTTTCGTCAGATAAAATTATTTAAGATAAGTGATTAATATTTTAATCCTTATCTAGCGTTTAGCTTAATTTTCTACAATAACCATCGAATAAGTAAATATTTCTTACCTCTTCCAAGTAGGAAATTGGCCAGTCCTCCTGCTTTGCTCATTGACGGAGTAAAGTTATAGCCACGCCGATTGTCAGAGAATCAAGGTGGATACTCGACGCTACATCTACACCATGGCGTTCCAAAAGCGAATGGATATGCAAAACTGATTATATTTTACATTATCTTTACGAAAACTGTAGATTTCCACCAATCTTTCACGGAGAACTCGTGACTGAAAATCGTGACGTGCTCGCCAGTCCTGATGTTACTACGGTAACGGTCACGTTTTTCGCGCTCTTCAAGACACGTGACGTACGCCCTTTGCGCCCTATAAACGCCTTACGCTATATGACCGCTGTTATTTAGAGAAAAAAAATATAATTGGAGCGCATGAGCTGTGTATTATGACATGAGGACATATTCTACAAAAGCTAATCATTTTACTTACAAGAATTATTTCTGCAGTAAAAGATCGGATCCAACGAGTTTCAGCCAATGAGACCGCTGTAAAACCGTGAGTGACAGTGTAGAGCAGCCAATAAGCGAGGAGCATTAGTTGACCCTCTACAAAATAAAACCATCAATTATGGAAACAGTTTAACTGTCCATAATTTTATATTAGACTATTAAAATACATTAAAAAGATAATAAATAAAATAGCTTTCCATAAAATGCAAAACTATAAACTAAACTAAATGAACCAAATGGCATGAAACATGAAAGATTTGACAGAATGAGACTCAAAGAACCGAGTCTGTAAAATAATCCGAACTTTCCATCACTACTGTGTGATAAATAAACAACAAATCTGCTTTCTTCTGTCTATTCTATTGAGAAAAATATCAATATTCTCTTGAGAGGCAACCTCCGGCTTTCCCTCTTGAAGCCTAACAGGAAGTGAGTGAACTGCAAATTCCTCTACCTGCCGCTTGAGACTGGCTCCAAAACAGAGCAGGTTCTCATTCACTCCTGTGTAAAAAAATGTCAATTATGGCAACAATACCCAGCTGCAGCTGCACCACTCTGGTAACACCAGCGAGAGACTGGTGGAGAGAGGCCAGAGCAGACCACGTGTCCCTGTCAGCGTCATGTGACATGTGACTATATCACTACTCCTTGACATTAGCCCACAAAACACCAGAAAGAAAGCTGGCAACCGATTTAGAGGCTATCACTCGACCGACAATTTATTTAGGAAACTGCCCGTTTTAGTAGCTTTATTATCAGTACACACATTTAAAAAGGAAAACATTTGTTTTTTACATTACATATGTGCACAAAAATATCAGATCAACATAATGTTTTATCTACCAATGATCCCAATGCAAAACATGAATAAGAACATGTAATATCACCCTCCAACACACATATGTATAGGTACATACACACATAATACTTTTACACATACACAAAACTCAGCTGAAATGTAAAAAAATTGATACATAACATTCATAGCCTTAAACCCATTTATAAACCCTAAAGGCCGTTACACACCTATGTGGTTTTATAAAACAGGAGCTGCATGCAGTAAACATTTTGCCTTAATTACAAGGTCCTAATGTAACTATACACACTAGTCGAAAAAAAAAAACGCTGCGTCATTTTTCAAGACACGCACAGAGCCGTTTTTTTGTTTTCACGGTGTGCTTAAAACGTTGTGATTGGCTCGTCTGGTCACGTGTCTTCAGCCGGGAAAGGCAACAATAGACGAACCGAGGAGCTGTATTCCCAGAGGGGCAGAAGAAGAGACTACAGAGGCGCAACGAGATCAACGGCAGAGGATTTCACACGGCATGATTTTAAACAGAATCGCAGAGAACGGTGACCATGTTCTCAAGCTGCGTGTCACAACCAAGCACTCGCGTGAAAGATTTGATAACTGCAGTCACGTGTGCCACTCTGAAGCGCAAGATCGGAATTATCATTAAAATGGGAGCACACAAGTTTATAAATCATTTATTGGGTTAAAATAAACCCTCTTTTGAACCGAAACCACTGTTTATATTGCCTCTGTATCCTATGCCTCTGCAACTTCTCGTTGCCCTCAGGATGTGGCTCTCATTACCTGCAGATAATCACAGACATTTTACACACACTGCAGGTTTGTGACTCTCCGACAGACACAGATATCTGAGAAGCATCTCGCTCGCCTGTGACTCACAGAGCGAATCTTGGTACTTCAATCTGTGTGAATGTCACACGAGCCCCAATTTGCATGCATGAACAGCAGCTCAATGAAGCGCCATCTAGTGTGCAGGAGAGTGTCTGTGCAGTAATTATTTGACGCAAAAGAAAGCCGCAGAGACCTAATGACACAGATGGAAAAGTAAATGCATAGGTGTGTAACAGCCTTAGACGCTCTTTCTCTCTGAAACACGCACACGTATGTAAATAAAAACACAGGCATTCATTCATTCATGACACCCTTTCACAAAGGTGATGGCTGTAGAAGTTAGTAAAAGACTTGTTGCAAGTTGTCGCAAACGCTTGATTGCAGTTATTGCTGCTAAGGGTGGCCCAACCAGTTATTAGGTGCAGGGGCGATCACTTTTTCACACAGGGCTATGTGGGATTGGAATTTTTTTCTCCCTAAATAATAAAAAGACTCATTTAAAAACTGAATTTTGTGTTTACTTGTGTTATCTTTGACCAATACTAAAATGTGTTTGATGATCAGAAACATTTTGTGTGACAAACATGCAAAAGAATAAAAAGTCAGGAAGGGGGCAAATAGTTTTTCACACCAGTGTACTTGTGACAGGGCTGTTCCAGCTTGGAGAGATACAGATTTTGCCCATCGTCGGGAAAAACGGACGTAACGGGTAACAAAATGCTGTATTGAGCATGGACAGGCTCTTGCTGTGAATCAGAGGTGCAGCGATAAGATGGCATAGCTATCTGGGCTAGCAGCAGCACATCAAGAGCAGAGGTAAGCAACCTTCTGATATTTCAACGTATTTATGAGCGTCGAAATAAGGAGGATCCACCATTGGATACGAGGAAGAAAGCAGAATAAGTGTAGAGCTGTGATTAATTGTTTGATCATCTACACTCGCAAATCAATTTGACCCTAATAGATTCGGTCCCACCCCTCTCAGGTTCGAGCTCCTCCCATAGTCGAGACATCGACATCGTCTGTGTCTCGACTGAAAGGGAACATGAAAATACTCAAAACATTTGGCAAAATTGCCTCAAACGTTTCACTTTCTTCAATGGTTTTTACTTTTTTGTATTAACCTCTTAAGCCCTGAGGCCTATTTTCCGAAAATCCTATACTTTTACTTTTTAAGGCATTTCTCAGCTTTTACAAGGTCTAAACTGCAAATCTTGGTATCAAAATGAAGATAGGTTCTTGGGGAGTGGTGTGGATGAGTTAATTTGACAGTCAAGAACACTGGGTAAGAGTAATTGATGTTGGAATGGCCAAAAAATGAACTCCGCCTAAAAAAAAACACATGTTTCCTCCAATATTCCTTATTTTACTTATAACGAAGCAAATAAACACAATCAATTGTAACCACTACATGTCAAGGACATCTGTAGTAAGTTTGGTGTTCATACTACAAGAAACTAATATTCTGTAAAGGTTTTGATTGAACAAAGTTCAGGCGTAATCCATGTTGGCACAGTTTGGCACAATTTGGCACAATAATTGAAATATGGAAAAATCTTGTCCAAAGCTTCAGCTACGTTCATAGTCTTGTTTTCTTGCTTATGAGACATGATTTCAGCAAAAAAACCTCCTAAAGAAACACTGTAAAAGGGGGTAGAAGCTCATTTACGCCATCTTGCTGCGCTTTTGGGAACATTTCATTCACAAACGCTTTCGACCTCGAGCTTCCGCGTGTCCCTACCCCCCGACCATCTGTCCAATCCGGGAGCTCTATACATCGCTCGAAAGCTCTGATTCTGAGGAAACCAATCAGCTCAACCATTTTGAGACTGACTGGATCGCCGACGAATCACACGACGCGCAGCGTGGAGAGACGTGCTCTTACGCACGGGGAGTCATTCCATATTTGGTGACGTAAGAGGAGCACTGGAGCAACAGAAAAAACACAAAATGGACTTTTCGCGAAGCTATCGACCGGAAATAACAACAAACGGACTTATCGCTATGGAAATAACTTTTTGTTGAAAAAACGGCAAAGGTAAGACAAGATATACATGCTTGCTTGGTTTTCGCTGGCGTTTTTTCGGGGAACTTTCGCTCCCTGCTCTGAAATACTTCATGCAATGTTAATGAGTTGCATATCGCTGGATTCAGTTGGTTGTTAGCTTTCATTTAATGTAATGGTTTGGGTGTTTCCGTTTATATTGTGGATACATATCGCACAAAAACAAAAACGTGGTCATGAATTATACTCCGGACATGTTGTTGTTTATTTGCATGGCGTTCGAGCTGTGGTTAACGGATATGAAATTGAATTAGATACGTTTTTAGAGGAGTTTCCGCTGAACACAACAGTATTTAATATGTGTGGGTTATTCTCAGGGTTAGTGAGCTATGAGTGAAAATGTAACGCACAAGGGGGCAAGTCCCCGGTACCGGGGACTCTCGGGCTTAAGAGGTTAATTGGTCATTTTCCCCTCCTCCTCCTACTCCTCCCCCACCACAACCAACAGCACAATTCAAATTTTTTTTTACACAATGCTAATTTTGGTAATTGGTCTGTCAACAAATTCCAATTCATATTAGAGTCCCAACATCTTTAAAGACAAAAACAGTCACGTACCTTTGATTACTGGTAAGTTTGACCATAAATACCTGTGTAGAAGGATTTTTGCTTCAAATAGTTTTACTCTCGGCCAGTCTTTCATTTGTCAGTATCTTCCTTTTCGTTTGTTTACATTTCTTTTTATCCCTCTTACATAGGATGGCAACCTTGGTAATATATGTCGGTTATTACAATCCAATGACAACATTTTGTTTATAATGGAGTCCCTAAAACAGAAAAAGACAAAAAAAAATCAGGCCGCAAATCACGGCAGTTATTTGGCCCCATTTGTCGCCTCTTACGAACAGCAAGGGGGTGCTAGGGACCTATTCTACCCCGGGTCCCCACGGGGACAGATGATGGGAGATAGACGGAGCATAGTAAAAATCAAATACAGACATTGGAGCAAACATTTCTATGAAAAACTAAAACATGTCTAGGAATCTGCTGCCAAGACCATTGAAATA
>SRMA01024666.1:0-66266 GCA_007224835.1 Danionella cerebrum | reverse complement strand
TATTACAGCAGATCTTTAATTTGATATTGAAATAAAAGAGTCAGCTTTTCTGTCATTTGTGTTGCTGAACTGGATCAATTTAAAGACTTTCCTTGAGTTCAACTGAGATAATGAGCTCAAGGGCTTTTCTCTAATGAAATGTCACACTAAAAACCACCCACTCATGTGATGGAATAAGAAATAGTTTTAACTAAATGAATCACAATAAACAAAAACACTAACACTGCAAGAATCATTACTTTTGAGAAAATATGTAAAAATGAAAAGAATGGAAGAGGTCATTATCTTCAGTCACAATCTATGCAGTACATACACAGATGAAATAATTATTGCACACTTTCCATAAATCATATAAACTCTTCACTTCTTTAATATCACTGTGTTTGCCTCCTATATCAGTGTTTCCCAAACTGGTATGTGAGGAGAGAGTGGGAAACAACTTTTTTTGTGTTTTGTTTTGTTCAAAACCTTTTTTGTTGAGATATTCAGTCTGGCGTTACAGCAGATTTTACTACATCTTAAGTAGTTTTTTTTTTTTCATTAAAAGAATTCAACTAATTAACACATCTTAGTAAAAAAAAGTATACATATGCACACATATATACAGACAGTTAAATTAAAATATACAAGCACAACACATCAAACCCATTCAACCCATCCGACACATGGGACTAAGCTTCATATAATTCCGTTGGTGTGACCTTCGCCATTTGGATATTCAACCATACGCTGTGTTAAAAGCCAAGAAGGGGAGACTAAATCTTGGCTAATTTTTTTTTTTCTGTTATTTTTGCAGTCAGGAATCAAATCCTTTCTAAATGTGATAACCTAATCAAATCTTTCAGCCATAATGTGATTGACGGGGACTCTGTTGATTTCCAAAATCTTAGTACCAGTTTCTTGGCAACAATCAATCAATCAACCAATCAATCAAGCCTTTATTTGTCACATACACTTTTACATGCAGTGAAATTTAACCCTTCTGGCCACAAACATAGATAAGGTGGGAAGACAGGCCATTGTTGAGAGGTAGAATTCAAGAAAGAAACAGAGAAATTGGTATACAGCGGGTAAGGTGGCTAAAAAAAAAGAGATGAGGGAAAGCCAGATGGAAGTGTCACAGCCAGGTCTTGACCCCGGGTCTCTGGTGTAGAGACTGGAGTGTGAACCACTGAGCCACAGGGGTAGTTGTGTTGGAACCATAGGAAATACACTCCAAGAGGTAATCCAGGATACAAGGATTTATAAAAAAAAAAAAAAAAAAACTTATTCAAGATTCTTCTCAACTAAAAGGTAATGTAGCAAAACACACAACTCAGAATCTTCTTGGGATGAGGAATAAAAATATTCAGTATAACAACATACAAAGAAAACTCCACGAGGGGAGAAAACAAATAGACTATAAGGCAACATGAGAAAATAAAACAGTCTTACTGGACGTAGCTCAAGGAAATGCACGGCAAGTTCACTGAAGCTGACTCAAAAACCGAGTGAAGACCAAAGAAAAAGTGGCAACTTAAATATACAGGCTGGAACGACCACAGGTGATAAAAATAAGGTAAACAAGAACACACAAGGAAGAACAAAGGCAGAGGGGAAACACGGGGACCTCTCGGGGAATGGAGGCAAAGTGCAGGATGGTGACAAGAAGAGAAGTTGATTTTGGGTCAGAATCTGTAAAATTGTTTTGGAATCTTGAAGTCACCAATATTGGGTTGTAGACCATTTCATAATGTAAGAAGTCAGACAGAGTTTTAAATATTCAGGGCCTTCAGAGCAGTTCCAAAATGAACAAAGGGGGTAAAGAGTAGAAAACGCCATCCTATCACAAACATACCCACTACTACCACCCGTCAGCTCATTGCTGAAGATGCTAGATTTGGATGGTAGTACGTTCATGAGTGTTGCTTCGGACTCTAACATAGTCTAATCAAAGTAAAACAAACACAATGGTCGGTATGTTTCACTGGGGTATAAATAGTGGTGGATTTTTCCAGCCATACTAATATCTCACAACTCAAATAAATTTTCACTATTGCACAGACGTTGGTGTTATATCCCATGGCTGTTAATGGGTAGGGGTAGGGTGGAAGAAACGCTTATGAAAATCAAAGTACAGAATAGCACATTTGAAAGATTTTATACAATAAGGAGGATTAATCATATGTGAAATAAGTGGTTTATTTACAAGAAATAACACAGACAATAATCCAACCATACAAAGCAGACCATCACACGAAAGACACTATTTACAAAATTAACAAGAGAAGCAAACATTTTACAAACCGAGGAAAAGAAGGAGGAAGGTACTTCTTTCCCCTTCTACTTTGTGCCCTAAATCCTAAAAGAAAACCAAGGTTTAAACCACAAAAATAAGCATAAGAAAACAAAACAGAATCTTAAAAGGCTGGAAACACAATCAACTAATAAAGCTCTATTTAAACTTGAATTCAGAAAACTAAGTAGTTACAACACATGGAGTCACTGAAGTATCCAAAAAAGGGGGACTGCTGTTCTTTAAAGGTCCAGGCCAGCCTCCGATTGGTCCTTACATTTACATTGACATGTATGCATTTGACAGACGCTTTTATCCAAAGCGACTTACATTTGAATGAGCATATTTTTTTTTTCTGTCAGTTCTTGCTTTCCCTGGGATATGAACCCACAACCTTTGCGTTGTTAGCGCAATGCTCTACCAACTGAGCCACAGGAAAGCCAATCCTTGTAAGATTATACTAGCAAAGTTTCATCAAGGGTGGGTGGAGCCTAGGAAGGAAACCAAGCTTCAAATGACGAAAAGGGAACACAATAAACAAAGAAGACCCCATGAGACGCAACACTTGGCGATATGCTCAACAAAATCGGTGATAAAAAATAATACTGTTCAGAATTTATTTGTTTATTTTTGTCTTTTTATAATTGCTGTTTTGTAATCTATTAGTAAACTCTAATCTCAATTAGTCATTGGTAACAGGGGTACACGGTCGAGACTGATATGACTCAAGGGATTCATGACTGGAAACGTTTGGGAACCAGTCTCCTACAGGAAATATGTAACTGAAAACTGTTTTGGTTCGGGACTGTGTATTAATAAAAATGCGGATAAGTGCTAAAAATGTACTTGTTTTAAATAAATAATCATTGTTTTATTCATAAAACGTGTTATGTTTAAAAGTTATTGACACAAGTTCCTCCTAAATTCTGTTAAAAGTCAGCTTGATCTCTGATCTGTGAGCTGATCTCTAAATTACAGCAGAAAAGAAATAATCAGAACAAATGGAAGAGGCTCCTGCAGCACACACTCGTACACACAGGTATTTAGGGGAGGAGCTGTCAGTAGTCTCTCTGTCACTGTGTGACTTTGTGATTGCCATGTGTCACACACAGAGGACACAGACCAGTGTTAAAGCAGCTACTTGCACTGATCACATATTTATCAAGGTCACTTCTGCAGCAGACACCCGCAGGTGAACATCACACACAACGGCATGACAAGATCTGTCTCTTTAGCACTGGATCATGGCGTGTGGGTGGGTGTGTGTTTGTGTGTATTTTGTTGAGCGCAGTGGGAGCAGATGAGTGTTAAAGCAGTTACCTGCACCGATCGCACATTTATCAAGATCACTTTCGCAGCGGTGAATTGCACACACACAGAGACCTTTGTGTAATGAATTATTGTTTCACAGCGGAAGGAAAATTGTACTTTTCTAGGGAGCAGCAAAGGCAATAAATCACACACAGGCTACTGCAAGAGGACTGCTGACTGCTGGAGATCCACACACTCCCTACAAGCTCAGACTGTTTTGTTTAATGTAAAGTACATGTTTAACGGGTACAGTCTCCATCATCACTTCATTATATTGCTCATTCACAAGAATCTTATGTGGATGTATTCCTTTCATGAGTTTTGACTGCATTATAAACATCAAAAGAGTGGGAAATCCACCACCTGGATTTAACTGAGGAAACAGGTATGAGCTTCCCATTGGATAATAACTTCATGGGTATGTATGTCTTTCAGCAGGCAACAAGTTATTTATCCTCGTGCAGTGAGTTGCTTCTCAGGTTTGGCATGGTGGGTAGCAGTGGGTAGCACTATAGCTTTCCTGTTCTGAAGGTTGTCGGTTACTAGGCTGAAACTGCCCTGTAATGGACTGGTGACCTGTCCTGGATGTACTCCCACATTTCATCCGAAGTGTTCTGGAGATAATCACTGAGAGAGAACAAGCAGGTAAGAAAATAAATTAATGAATGAGCTTCTTCTCATTTCGTAAACAACCACGTCAAAATCCTTTAAATGTGGAAACAATGTTAGGCGTTTTTATAACAAAGTTCGGGAGGAGCCAATCTATCCCTGCCTACAGTTACAAAACATCACTTTCTATCGAATAGAATGTGGCAGGTCGAGGTCTATTGCGCCAGTGCTTCATTTTATTTAATTGCTTTCCAGCTGCGGATGGGTAGGTGTTGCTCGGGGCGCGGATAAAAAGGGTTTTTTCCCTTCCTCTCACTCTCTCTCTCTGTTGACGAACAGCCGAACTCAGTATGTCACACACAGCATCATTGCAGGTAGGTAGACACATTTCCGGTTTACGTTATGTTACGTTTAGTTTGTCTGGATGTGTTGCTCATTTATCTCGTCTTTTAGGACTGTGCTTCAGTGTTTGTCCGAAAAAGGTACGAAAAAGGTTTGTTGATGTACGTGTCGAGTGACGTCCTTATTGCGCTTAGGCTTGCTGCAAAGGCGACATATCAGCATGTTCATTCATGTTAGTTCAGGGGCAATAGTACTGCAAGGACTCTGCTCTGCACGGTTGTTTTGCTCCTACACAACTTTTTTAAAGCGGCGATGCAAAAGCAGAAGTAGTGCGAAAGTTCAGCTGGGAGGAACTTTGACCTGCGATTTCTGGTCATGTGATCTTGAGCCACCATACTGGTGAGGTCAGGTCAGTGAGTTTGTTTTTTTATTATTACACGTTATGAAGCAAATGTATATTTTTTTTAATGACGCGTTTTGTGGGTGGGCTCATGATGCAAATTCACTTTGTTCAGAAGTAGTCTGACTCTGACCGACCCATCATACTCCTCTCACACTCCTTAGCTGCTTGTTTCTGTCCTGTCTGGTCCTGTGAGTCACTTTTCCTTCTGAATATCGGTGGTTGTCTGATTCTGGGAGGCTCTCCACGGTCCACCAGCTCCTGGCTGCTATCTATGAGCATCACCGGCCTTTTCTGAACTACTGATTAAACTGAGCCTTGCGCCTATTCTGCCTTCAGATTGTAAAAAAAGAACGAAGTTAATTGCATTTGGGTCCTCTTGCTTTCCTCAGACTCAACACAACTACTTGACATTAGTTGTTGCTGATTGTTGCAGAACCAATTAAATAATATATACAATACACATTGCTGTTAAATTCAGATATGCACACAATATAAAATAATGATAAGCATTAAAGTGGTCACTTTAAAGGTAAACGTGATTTTAAAATTAGCTCATTTCAGTCTCAGTTGAAACCAAAAACCAACTTCTCCCTCCTCAGCCTCAAAACTGACATGTATAAAGAGTGTGATGAATTCATTTTTTTCTTGACAGGTAACTGGATGCAGCAGCTCCAGCTCTATGTTACGCTTTATGATTTATTAAAGCACCGGTGTGTGTTTTATTCATGGGCTGTGCAGGCTGGAGCGGAGCCAGACATTAAACAGGTAATGAGTGTGTTTATCAGACACGGTGCGAGGTGGAGAAGCGCTTGTTTCATCTCTCTCTCACACAGGGATGAAAGATGATCAAACACTCCGCGTTATTCCCATACGCTCTACACAGACGACAACAGGAACATATTCAGCAGTCCAAACTTATACTGTAGGACACGGGAGCATTTAAAGGGGGCTATATTATGCAAAAAGGATTTTTCTACCATGTTACAGCCTTTTTGAATGTATTTGCATTCATTCATGCATTTTGGTGTAGTAATTTCCTGGTAGCTCACAATGCTCCTATCCTCAAACCTCCTTCAAAAATTTTTATTCCAGACTAAACAAATCAGGTGAAGCACTCCCTTGCCAATCTCCATGCATAACTGACATACATGATGAGTAATGAGCAAAGAACAAGTGTATTTGTGTATTTTCCAGTGGACGGCCTTACTCAAAACACTTTTTTTCATAGAGAGCTTATAACTTAACTGGTCGTGATGCAGTTTGGATATAACACTAATATATTTGGAGAAAAAAAGCCTTTGTTTTCATGTCTATGAAGCTAGGTCTACTTTACTTATACTATAAATTATTGTATAATTAAGACCAAAACATTGAAAATCCATTTGTATTTGTATGTTGATTACAAAGTTAATGTAAAACTGAGACCAGGGTTTAATATAGATTAATAGAACCAATGTTCTGCTGAGTTCTGACTGCCTGTGGATATGTGCACTGAAGCGGCGGAAGCATTGACTTTGAATAAGAACTCCTTAACTGAGTATATTAAGAGTCTTTAGTAAAGGCTTAAGTAAACATGCCAATGTTTGTTTTTCTACAGCAATTTTTTCAACAGGATAATTTTTTTTTTCTTTAATTAATTCAAATGACTGAATTCCAGAATAGATTGATTCAACAGTGTCAGAACCCACTCACTGCTCCATGTCCTTTCACCAGCCAGTGACTTTGGGTTGCTTCCACTGGACTTTATTGACTGTGATCAGCTAGAAAACCTGCCCTTGACAGCTGCCATTTTTCAACCTCCTCAGCACCGCATCTTCTTTGCACTGTGTTTGGTTTAATTGACTTATGGCGTTTTGTGAAAAAAAAAACTTGAATGCTGTTCATCACAATTTTGAAAAAAAAAAAAAAAGACAAACCAGGACTGCATTACACAGCAAGTGTTTGATTACGGGATTATGGGAAAATTGATTATGGGATTTTCAAATGTGAAGATTTGCCACTAACTATTATTTTTTAATTAGTTATTTATCTATTTATTTTAATCGCGTTTAAAAGAAACTCCACATTTCTAAAAAATACAGAAATAATGTTTATTGCTTTTTAACTGGCTTATTGAGCTGCAGTGTTATATAAAAATACACAAAAAAAAGTTGAGAACAAACAGATTCTCAATAATTTTTTGTTCTAAATATAATACATTCAAACATTGGATGCAAAGGGTAGAAAGAAGAAAAAAGTTTTCATTATTTGAAAAAGCAAGGAAGAACAGATACCATAAAAAGAGTGTGTGTGTGTGTGTGCGTGCGTGCATGCGTGTGTGTGTGTGTGTGCATGTGTGTGCGTGCGTGCGTGTGCGTGCGTGTGTGTGCGTGTGCGTGCATGTGTGTCTGTTAGACTATATGAGAATGAACAGAATTGAGCTGCTAACGTGCAGTAATTACAGGAACATAAACAGGTCCAGTTACAACTACTGATGAGAAAGAGAGAGAGAGATGGAAGGAAATTGGGGATTAAAGACAATAATATGTTATTAAAAAATCAAGCGGAAATTGAAGGAAATGAAATTAATAGTAATGTAAGTTAATATGTACTTCTAAATAATTTCAAAATGTCCGCCACATAAATGCTAGACTTAATCAACTGAAGGTGATCTCCTTTCTGCTGTTTTAACATTGAGAAGCTGATGTGGTGGACAGACAGATGCAAGGGGGACACACAGAGGACACACACGTGCCTCATTAGAAGGGAGGATTTCAGCCAAACCAGTGTCACTCCATTGCCTGCTCCAAACACGACAGATGCTGACACCACCACACAAACACAGACGCAGTCTCACACACTCACAGAGCGCTGGCTGAACACAGGTGTGCTCCGGTGAAACACATGGGGGTTAAGTGGGCTTACAGAGGGTCAGTTATTTCATAGTTACATGCTCGGACGCACAGAGGTGCTCACAGGTGTGTGTTCTCTAGTGGAACTCATGAGGGTTAAGTGGGCTCAGAGCTGGTCAGTTTTCTGCTGGTTAAGGCTGTTAAAATATCCCCTCAGTTGTTAACCATCCATCTGTTTTCTCTTGACTCATCTGACTACAGTACGAATCTCCAGGGGAATAAAACACTCGCTCTGATGAGATACTATGACGTTTAGAACGGATTTGCAATCAAACATTTAGACACATGTAAAAATCCTCGTATTTAACACTCATATTTAAAAACCATCTGTTCTCATGAGACCACTGGGTAAAAATATTTGGTTTAAAAAGAGCCAGTGCAAAATTTAACAATGCAAAATAAGAAAAGAGCCAATCAGTATAAAAAAACTAATGGAACATACGGCAGTACCATATCGGGGAAGGGCCTTTCATGATCCCATTATGCGACAAAGGGCAGCAACTGATACCTACCATGGCTTTCGGCATCCAAAGATGGAACACAGTGCAGGCGCCAGTCAATACAGTGGATTTGAACATCCATTGATTAAACAAAGGGCAACAGCCAATCAGTAAAGAGGATGTCAGGATTAATCAATGGAAAAAAATGCAGCAGCCAATCAGTGCAGAGGATTTGAACAACCATTGATGGAACCAATCAATACAAAGGTGGGGCACTAACCAATCAGGACAGGATTTGTGTGGGAGATTGTTATTGTTATTTTGGAACCAGAAAAAACCCTCTAAAGACTAAATGTGTGATTCGCTAATTAGTGCGGGCCGCGGGGAGAAAAAATGGGTCCTCATTTCCAGCATGAATCTGATGTATGCAAACACCCACACCCACACCCACACCCGCCCTAACACACACACTCTGATCATGAGCAGCTTCCCCTCCTGAGTGCTCCTGCCAGATTTTTCTGGCCTGGAGGAAATTGCCGGACATTTCCTGAAATAATCTGTTTAGGCTGACATTAAGTGGAGTTTTAAGGAAACAAATGAGTCCCTTTGTCACAGGTGCAGACACCAAAACACACACACACAAAGTGCACAAACAGGTCCCATCATCACTAATGGATGCTCCGGAAACATTAGGACCTTTGTGTTTCGTGCAGGGTTTTTTTTTTTTTTTAGCTGAGCTGTCGTGGAGGCCCTCTGTGCACCAGGCAGATGTTTAGAAGCATGTTCAGGGTTAGCTTTTGGCAGAAGCAATCAGGCAGATGCCTGAACCCCTGCCAGGCCGCAGAGGGCACAGACGGTGTATGTTGGGCATCATCAGACAGAGGTGTGTTTGCCAAGGCTTATTGCTGTTATTTACGTGTGTATCTATTCCTGCATCTGAAACATCAATCTGTCTCATGGCAAGAGCATTTAAAGAGTGGAGGAGATCCTCTGTGGCCGTCAAGGAAAGGCACAATCAAGTGAATAATCTGTCAATCAATTCCAATAAACAGTATTTTCTATTAATCTGACAATTACTCAACCAGGCAATCAGTCAAATCGCATGTGTTTGGTATCTCAAATGTCATTTTAGTGGATAAAGCAGGTAAACTCCAAAAAGGAACGACTAGAAGCATCAGATTTACATCTACAGATATTGCTTGACTTATCCAACTGAAGACCAAATGCTATTGCTCTAAAAGAACAAAATGACAAGAGTGTGAATGAATCCAAGGCATGATGTGATACTCCAGGAAAAGAGTGATGGAGAGAATCAGAAAGGAGGTTTGTTTGCTCATTTAAAAAGATTTTAGAAATGTTGCTTGAGAAGCCAAAAAACTTTTTTTGATATGACAATTAAGTATGGCAAGGGCTTTCTTGGGACTGAAAGCATTTGGGGCGGAGGCAAGACCTTTATATGCCCAGGAATAAAAGCACCTTGTGACGTCTTGTCTACAGCCAAACATTGGCAATAATTACTTCAAAATATTTCAATAAAATTTAATTAAGTTATATTGGTAGAAACACTTTGGATTCATATTAAACCACATGTATTCATAGAAAACACATGGATTAAAGCAAAAATGAACTCAGGAGCCATATTTAGGGAGGAAAACAAGCATTAAGGAGTCAAGCAGAGCAAAACACTGAATATTTCTTCAGAATAAGCACAGACACATAAACCCACTAGGAAGTGTTGATGTGCCTAATTACAGATTCAGGACAAGTTTAAGGACAAGCTTGTTAAACTACAGCTCTAGTGTCTTTCTTCTGATGTCAAACTATCCAGAGCCCAAGATGCCCAGGACAGGCGATGCCACCGATGATGGGTAAGTGTTTTTTTTGTTCTACTTCTTTACAAGACAAATTTACAGAAATCCATCTCTGCCAGGAAAAAAATGTAGGATTTTGAATTTTAATATACAAAAGCCAAAACTTTGAGATACATTTTAAAAATTTGACTTACTTTGGACTTTTTGAATCTGGAAATTGGGTTAATCATTGACCTCCAAAGGATAAAATGTCTAGATTTGGACTTTTGTATCTTAAAATTTTGTATTTAGACTTTTAGATTTGTATCTAAAAATGTCGATTTGTGATCTCAAACTTTAAACTTTGTATCTCAACATTTTGACTCAAATTTAAATCAAATAAAATTCCTGAAATATTTTACATACACTCAAAAAAAAATTTCACCCCAAAAATAAAACAATTTTCCATCCAATGCAATTACGTAAATCTAACGAAAAGTTACAAATACATTTTACCATTCTTTTATTAGAATGAATTAAATAAATGTTATGTGAAGTGATGTACTGCAATTTAAGGTTGTGTTTTACATAAAATGTACTTTTTTTATTTACCTAATGTTTATTAACACTAGGTGCAGAGTAGGGGTAGGGTTCCCATTTTGAACCTTTAAGCAACTATATACCTGCCACTTTGTCTTTTTTTTGTTTAATAGACAATGTATTCCTAATTGTTGACAGCCTGGGTTTTTGAAAATGCAATAAAGACGGTTGATTCATGTAAAAAGTGAATTGCAAATGCAATATGATAATGAACAGGACAAACTGTTCCACAATATTAAAGATAAACTTCAGGTTCAGCTTCAACCATTTGCTTTGTTGCATTTAAGTTGGATATGAATTCAGCACACGTGTGACCCGAGCATGAAAAGTGGAAACTCCAAGTGATTTAAAACAAGGAAAGAAGTAACGGAGTGAAGGTGTGGTGTGTTTTATCAACAGTGGCCGTGCCGGAGGGAGAAACAGAGATCAAAGATGAAGCTAATGAAACCAAACACGGGGGAAACGACCACTCTGATTAATATGAACAGAATCACACAGGCCAGACACCTTCATCTTCATCGTCATCATCAACTTCACCGGCTCTGATTAGTATGAACAGAAACACACCGACGAAAGATAGAGAAAGAGACAGCATCAAGTTCAATCAAAGCCCAGAGGACACAAAGAGGAAAACTGACACCATCATCAACATCATCACCTTCAACATCATCATCATCATTACCGTCAGAGTACTGGGCATGAAATTTTAAGAAGGGGTTATGAACTGAAAACTTCATTAGAATCACTTTTGTGGCTACCACCAACTTTTGACTTCTTAGAAAGTTACATGATTCATGATGTAACATTCAAAATGTGACAATAATCATACTACAGGAGTCTCTTTATAACCAAACAACCAACTTTTCCTCTCCAAATATAATAGAAGGGAGCTGACTTCTTGGCTTATGTACAACAATTCCACACATTCCCATTGACATCCATGATTAGAAGCTCAACCTTACAGCATTTGATACATTTAACCCTGTAAACAGCCACTAAAATATATTTTCATATACCAGTCAGAAAGCTTAAGAAAACTTGAGGTTTAATGGTTCTACATGGTGATCAACAGCAAAAATGTCAAATTTTACATCTTCCCAGCAGGAATGACCACAAACAATCAAGAATGCATGATTATTTTGACTTTAAAATCAAAAATATATTGGAAGTCAATGGGGCAAAAAAGCAATGAACAGAAAATGAGGGAGAAAAAAATCTGTTGCTGACCAAAAACTAAAATCCATCAGGTTATTATGATTAGTTTTCACTAATCTTTGACATGTTCAAGACTGTGGTAAAAGGTAAAATAATCCAGGCCACAAAAACTTTTCTTTTTTTAATTAATTATTTTTTTAAGAAATCTGTAACACAATTTAAGAACTTGACAATTATAGGGTAAAAATCCTGGATTGTTTTTTTAAACTTAGTAGTTTAGGCAAAAACTTTGAGTGATAAAAAACACCGGTTCTTTCCGGTGTTTAATGATAATAAAAGGACACAAACATCACATGATTAATTAGCCAATCTGTTATCCTCATGATTCCATCAATTCTCCGTAGTAACTTTCTCTGCACGTCACATAACACCTTAATGTTTGCATATCGAATAAACTTATGTTATGTCCACGGTCCTATAGTTTTATATGGTCTGTTGTGAAAAAACAGTCCTTCACATTGTGAAACATGTCCGATCAATTTAGGCTATAAAAAGTATGGCTTCACACAAACCATGCTGGTGATGAACAAAGCACATCCAGAGCAGGCGATTGAAGAGAATTACGTCATCACAGAGCATTTACAGTGAGTACAGTACTTATAAGGAATCTTTGTACAGACATTAAGCTGAACTTAAGCTTATTTCACCCTGAAAAAAAGTGCAGGTATCTGCTCAACTCCATTAAATCTGTCTTTCATGTGACATTTTATTTGGCGGAGACAAACGAGCAGCAGTTGGATTATAACATCGTTTGTCTTGTCTTTATTAGTGGCACAAAGGACAGCATTCATTAATTATGGGAGTGAGAGAGAGAGAGAGAGAGAGGGAAGGAAGGAGAGAGAGAGCGAGGTGGTTTCTGTCTGCACAGATGGTGCTGAGGACACTCAGATTTATATCAATCAGCTCACAAATGCTCAGACCATTCAATCCCTACAGGCCTTTAAATATCCAACATTAATCCTTAAGATATCCCGAATTAATCCTTAAACTATCTGATTTATTCCTTACACCATCCCAATTTATTTATTTACTATCCTGAATTAGATATATACACGTACATCACCCATGTTACACACAAAATATGTTTAGAGCATACATTGTTTTTTCCTGTTAATTTTAAAAACTTTTTTTAGTAAACTAAAGCAGATTAGTTTAGGAATAGATTGCCTCTACACACTGAATTTAGATTTCCACAAATCTTTGGAGGCTTCTTAGTGAAATGCTCTTCATCTGGGTCGAGGACAAATTGATGCAATGTTGCTCCTTGCCTGAAGATGGCGTTTGCCATACAACAGATGCATTCTGGAAAGATGAAGAACTTCTTCTTCTTTCCTTCTTTCCAGAAGGACAGAGAAAAAAAATCTAAGAACACTTGTGGGCAGTTTATACTGTTAGTGGCTGATCCCCGAGCTGTTTGCAAAAATGTGGAGAAAAGAGAGGATTTGTGGCGCGCTATTTCTTTCCTGTTTTCTGTATGAACTTGATAAATGTGGGATGAGCGCCATGCATGCTCTTTTACGGCCTACTCATGTCTTCAAAAGAACCAGCTTTCATTGGTCGTTCTCCTTGCTCTATCCGGTGTGGGAGTTCGAAACTCTTTTTCGTTGGCACCACTTGTTTTCATTCAAGGCACATTGTCGCACGAAACTTCAGATCGAAAATTTGCATCATGTGGAGAGGCCTTTAGTCTACTTTGTTATACTTCATCTACCATTGCAGAGGATGAGACATTTTTAATTCTATAAACGTAAGTTTTAGTTTTTGGACATTGTATACTGAATTAATTTTCAATTTGTTTCTTTCTAAAGAAAAAGTGTATTACAGTTTTGCAAAATCAGGGCCTGAACCCTCAGCTCTCTATCTCTGTTAATTTCCTTTCTCCATCATTTTCTCAAAAAAACGTTATTTATCAGTAGTGTTGCTATGGAAACTGTTCCACATATAAACCAATCATTGACCTTTTATGACCCAGTACCTGGTATAAGGCAGCTCCAAACTGCTGTTCAAACGTATAGATGTGGTCAGAAAGGTCAGAAAATCCTTACGCAGACTCTGTTTTTTTTCTTTATCAGTTCAAAGTTGAAAGATTTATCACTTCAAATCAAATTTATTACAATAAAACTGGAATCTTTAGAACTATTTGAGGCTGTATGTATTAAAAGGTGGAATATTGTGAGTGAAAAATGTTAAATGAACTAATTATTCTCTTTTCAGAAGAAAAAAAAAAGTCCATCAGATGTTGTGGGCATTCTTTCATGGCTCCGCTCTCCTGTCGAGCCAAATCTGAACAAATATGCAAAAATAACCACGCAGGTTGTGATTAAGATTTTAAATGTGTCTTTTTGGGGCTTTTAGCTAATGAAAAACAAAGTCTTGAAGGATCTTAGTGTTAATTTATTAAACATGAAAAGGGCCTTGATGAAATATAGAAGTGAGATATGTTTTGCATTTCAAAGAATCTAGCGTGCATTTAAATTAGGTCAAGATTTGTAGACAATATTTTCCAAGAGTTTCCGTGTTTGAACGTGAATATTATAATGCCCTCGTCCTCTCTGATGATAAAAAGATATTTGCTTAATGTCACTCCTTGCATTTGTCTTTGCCAAAAATAACATTTTAGGTTAAAACCTGCCTTTGAAGCTCAAAATAATCAAAAGCATTGAATTAGCATGAAAGCAGTTGTGTTATCCATCTGTTATTTGCTGTATTTAACAGCATGAATAAATACTTTATGATCCCTACATAATGCAGGATTGTAATAACGTCAGGTATACCTTTGCATGAGTCCCCTGAATAGCATTTACAGAGTAATTAGTTTTATGTAAATGAGCACTGTAGATGAAAGTCGAAGCTTGATCAATAATGAATTATGTTATATGTTCTGTGCTTTGTGCACCTAGCACGATTAAAAATGCATATGCCAGAAAATGTATTCAATAATGTCATCAGGTAAAAGAGTAATAGGAGGAGCTTCAATGTGTGGGTGAGTCTAAGGAATTTGGTTACGTAGATTGAATAGATTATAATAATTAGAATGAATAAATTAAATTGACTGGCTGTAATCTATCTACATCTACAACTATGATACAGATGTGTAGCTTTTGATATGAACAGAGCAGTGTTTGCATCATCACAGTAGTGTCAGTTTGTCCCAGTGTTTGACACCAGTAGATTGCTTTGGTATTTCTGAACATAAAACAATTTAAACTTTGAAACAATTTGAACGTTTTGACATTTTAGGTGACAGTTTCGAGCTTTCTGCATCATCGCATGCAATTTACACTCGTTTAACAAGTTTGGGCAAAAAACTTGACATTCAAAAAACAAACTGCCGCTTGAAATATATTGATATACCAGACATGCATATGTTGAGCAGCTAATCTGGATGGTTGATTTTATGCAGCGGCAGTTTCTTTTTATTATTTAATAAAAACAGCATCTGCTATTTGGAGTTACTCTCAAATAAAGATTTATTTTGGACTTCATCAGCTATATATTCCTTAATTTCTGAAGCTTGATAAACAACAGCTCTTATTTCCAGCAGAACGTAAAACAAATCCAGTCGACCAATCACTGCGCTCTTTACGAAGACATAATCCTGCCCATTCTCTGTCAGCAAAAAAAAAGTCTTTACTAGGGGTGTGACGATACACTCTGATGATACACTCCAAGAAGGCTAGGGTCTAGTTTGATTTGTTTGAGAACTTTTGATACCATCTATCCACTAGGAAATGATGGAGAGAGATCATTTCATGATAATTGTAGTTTAAAATCTGAGTAAAAGAAAATTGTCTCCTAGTAAATATTACATAAAAGAAGAGTACAAGGTAAAGAAGTTTTAGAAGTGACAAGAATCAGAATCACTCCAAGTAAAAAATACATCTCAGCTCCTAAACTATATCTCCCAGTAGCTCCATGATACATATTCCACACTCCATGAATATTTTGAACTGCCATATATTGTGCCAAGCTACATTGTTACACCCTAGTGTTTACAGGAAGACAGTTATGTTTTTTTATGTGACATTATTTTAAAAAGACATCAGGTTCTAGTCAGATACTTGAAAAATACCAGAAATCTTCTGATGCTCACCACAGAGAAATTATTTTACGATAGGTTTGCCAAACGATTTAAACATAGGACTCTCTTTATTCTCATTGAAGCTGAGCAAAAGCAAACCATTTTGAGACTCGTAAGAGTTCAAAACAAGTCCAATAATTTCTGATTTCATTTACAGCAGTTTGGGGAAAAAAATACATTTACTGTTTAATAAATGAGTCAAATGCAAAAATAGATTCATTTTTTAAAGAATCTATTACAGTTTTTTGGGGTAGGCAATGTTATGGATTGTATCATTTGTAACCTTGAAGTTATGAATTTACTTTTAAAGTTGTATATTGCAGGCGCATCAATGATTTCCAGAGACAACTTATTCCAAAAGCAGTTACAGCAAAGACCTGATCACCTTTGGACTTCAGCTTAGTGCACAGAACTGTGAGCATCCTTATTGGCTGATCAAAGTGACCTCAACGAGCGAGGGGGCATCAGCTTGGTGAAGTAAAGGGGGGCTGGTCTGCTCAATGTCATATAACAATGATGGCGTCCTAAACTAGATTTTACTAGACACATGGTGCCATTGCAAAGAGCCCAAGACCGGGGTGATATAGTTCTGTAAAACTTAGTTCACCATAAAACTTAGAAGCAGCATTTTGCACAAACTGTCCCAAAATCAGCATTTCGTGGAAAACCCTGTAGTGCATTACAGTAGTCCAAGCACAAAGTAATAAAAGCATGAATGACCTTCTCCTGATCAGCAGAACACAAAACAGCTATGGACTCCTGAAATAATTTATATTTATAATGAGGAAAATGTTCAGTTTTATCGTAGCTCAGTCTTATAATTTGTTTTTTGCTGAAATTGATTATTTGATATCTATGGAAGCCCATTTGCACCATATAAATAGAGAAAATCAAATTAAAAATTTTGACTTAAAACAAATTTAGATATCCTAACACTATATTAATAATCACTTACTTGGAATGATGCAGTTCTTCACATCTTTCTGACTGGTCTGCCTATTCCGAAAATGTTTAGTTTCTTGCAGTGGTCATGTGCGTATGCAATGTGTAAGACGTCAGTAGGTCAAAAGTCAAAATGTAGACTTTTTTTCTCAAAATTTTGACTTTAAGCCATTTTTTAAATTATTTTAACCTTGCGGAAATGGGCTTTCATAGATGTCTGTTATATCTAAGAGGTTTCAAGTTTTAAAAGGAATGGGTCTAAAATGGAACCTTTTGGAACTCCACAGATAAGGGATCTGCAGTATGGGTGTGGTTTGTAGTTTGGACAGATTGAGTGAAAGTTTGATCTGGTAAAGCTGCAGGAGGATTAAAATTGGCTTCCGCACCGGGTGGTTTAGTCAGTTGGGTTAGGGTCAGCTCACTTTGAATCACATGTTGTAGTGTAAGTGGTGGGGATTATACTCTAACTTGGCACTTTATTATGTACATCTGTCCAGCTGCCAAATTTCCATTCAGCCAATCACATGGCAGCAACTCAATGCAATGATCAATGGTCAAGAAAATAAGTTTCAGTTCAAACTGAGCATCAGAATGAGGACGAAAGGTTGTCAAGGTTGACATGGTTGTCAGTGTCAGCTAAGAACAGGAAACTGAAGCTACAATTCCCACATGCTCACTGAAATTAGACAAGAGAAGATTAGAAGCATGTTTCCTGATTTGATAAGTCTCAATTTCTGGTGAGACGTTCAGATGGTAGGGTCAGAAATTGGCAACAACAACATGAAAGTGTGGATTCTTCCTGCCTTGAATCAATAGTTCAGGCTGGTGGTGGTTGTATAATTGTGTAGGGGATATTTTACATTAGTCTACCTGTGTATTTTTACTGACCTTGTATTTTTACAAGACATCATGTCATAAAGCTTGAGTTCACTGTTCAAATGCTTCCACAGCCACTTTGGGATATGGGGGAATGGGAGAGTCACCTCATCTGCAGTAACTGGGTGATGCTATCATGCCACTTTGGACCAAACTCCAGAATCTTGTGGAATCTATGCCACGAAGGATTAAGGCAGTTCTGAAGGCGTCCAACCCTGTACTAGCAAGGTGTACTTAATAAAGTGGCCGGTGAGTGTATAATCTAAAAATGTTCAAGACACATTTAGAGAATTGTCTCATATTGTCAGATGAACCACCACATTATGCTTTTGTACAACTTTATGTTGAAGGTTCAACCTAGAAAGTGAAATTAAGATTACAATTTATTTTTACAGCCCCCCCCCCCCTCTCTCTCTCTCTCTCAATGTGTGTGAGACAGGTGGCAGGAGATCTTTCCTCTAATAGTGTTCAATATGAATAATAGATTCTGCTAAACGCATGCCAGTAAACACAGCTGCTCAAGCTCCGGTCCAAGAGAACAGCTCGGCCTCACAGACACACACGCACACACACACACACATGCATGCACAACCTGAGGACAGAGGCCGATTAACTAATCAAACGTGCCAGAGAAACGAAAGTGATTCAGACAAAGACCAGAGGAGAATGGTTAACTGCTCCGGGCCTGACAAGAGCACATATTCAAACACGATTGCATAAAGCCCACACAAACAGGTGCGTGCATGCATAGATACACACAAGCATCCACTGACATGTTGGTGCATATACGTGTACAAACAAAAGCCCAATCAAAATATGATGAAACTCACTTTATGTTTCTGGAGAATGATGGACGGATTTCTGCCATAAAACAAAATGGGGTTATGATCAAGAGAACACCCTGATTAGAATATTTTGAGCTGTGTTGGATCATTATTCTTATGTGGGCTGAAATTAATTGATTCACACATTTGTCTGTCACAGTGTTTTTACACAAGTGCACATCCACACCTCTTTCAGGCTGGGTCACATGATTCTGATTCGCAATCCAGAGTTGACCTTACCAGGTCCAATGTTTTTATATTGCACTTTTAAAAGCAGCTTCACTGAAGGATGAGCCTAATATAGATTTGTTCTAGTATGAGCATGTTTTGTGGAAAAGAATAGCTATAAGCAACAGTATGACTTTAAAGGGTTTAATAATGATGGTTTTCACAAATATTTAAATCCAGTTCGAATATTAAATTAACCTAGGGCATATGTTTCAGACGTGATTTGTAAAATTCAACTGTGGTCTACAAACCTAAGGGCCTCAACACACCGATGTGTGCGTTTTTTTTTTTTATGTAAATCTTTAATCTTAATTACACGGCACAAAAGTGACTAAAGCATAAAAGAACGCTGCGTCATTTTTCAAGAAACACACCAAGCCGTTTTGTTTTTTTCCAAGCAGTGCCTCAAATTCTGTGATTGGCTAGTTTGGTCACATGTCTTCAGCCAGGAATGGCAGCAATAGGTAGCGCTCGATAACAAAACAAGGAGTTGTACTCCCGAAGAAGCAGAAACAGAAGCCGGGTCGCTTCAGTCAATGGTCGCTTCAGAAATTGCATCCAGTCGTTGCTGAATTCACACAGCTCAAGAGATCAGAGGATTTCACACAACTTGATGTTAGACAAAATAGCAGAGAACTTGTTTTTAAACAGCACTCGCAAGAACGATTTGAAAACTGCGCACGGTCACGCGTACCAGACTGAAGCCCAAGAATGGCATTATTTTCAAAATGGGAGCGCGCAAGTTTTGGTTCATTTTTTTGGGTCCAAATAAACCGTATATCAATGATTCCAATGAAGGACTTACAATATCTAGGTACAGAAGACTAGGTATGACACATGGGACATACCTGCCTGCTACTTATGGATTAGGTCTCCTGTCCTGGGTACTTCATATTACATTCACTTATTTATTTAGTATATAAGGCCTAGTAACAAAATGCGTACGTTTACTACCAAACTGTAAGTCACTTTGGATAAAAGCATCTACTAAATTCATAAATGTAAATGTAAAATGTCTGTGTGTCTCCATTCAGTTCAGATCATAATGCGATGCATATGTTTCTGTCCACTACCCATCTGTGATATATCATCTGTATTCTATATGGCCTCATTGTATCCCACCTATTTCATTAACTGTGTGTATGTATATTTATACACGTAAATATGTACAAACTGTGCTGCACGAACTATAACAAACGGACATGGTATGTTCAGGTAGGTGTCCTGTATATATGCGTGTAGTTATGAACAAATTGCTAAAACTGTACAGCATGCACTGTAGCTAGCTGATAAGGTATGTTCAGGTAGGTATTCTTCTTAATCTTCCCCCTCACCTACAGCTCTCATTCACTTCCCCATTTTCTTTTAAAACCCTCCTGTCCTGGTGTAATTAATGCAAACTGGTCCAAATAAATAAATAATTACATATATTCACTGCTTCTATCCAGAGGTGGGAATTCCATACCAGGTGTTTACTCCTCAGGAGATAACAAAACTGCCCAAATCAACCGAAGTGCCTAATTTCTCCATGTGGTGGCTTTTAAGCAGGACAGGACAAGGTTTTCTAATTTAAAAAACGACACAGTATTATAATTTTCTTTTTTTATCTACAAAAAAAAAAATAATGAGATCCCTTTGGTATTTAATGTATAGAACAAATGAAGAAAAACAGTTCATTACCACTTTTACGTTTAGCACTGACATCTTTGTGATGTCAAAATAGCCATATTGGACCCACCTCTTTGGAATTATTCCCCATGAAGCTCCCCACATTAATTGGATTTTCTAGCTCGAACATTTAAAAATATCTAAAAAAAAGATGTGCCCCGAGGGAATTAATTTGTACAACTTTTAATTTTGTTCAACTTAAATGATTGTCAACTACAGCCTTTGCCGATATATTATATTATTATTATCCAGTTCCACAGAACATGCACACACTACAAGTCATCATTGGCCTCGTCCCTCTGTGAAGTTACTTTAACGCATCTGCATAAAAGCGCTATATAAAAACATTTGACTTGGAGATGTGAATAGTGCATTTTCCAAATATGTCCCTTTAGAAGTTTGTTTGTAATGTTATATTTTGACATTTTACTCTTAACTGGGCAGAGACATGAGTTGGGATTATTTAAACATATTGTTATAAAGAATTGCTCAATAAAAGCTTCCTTTAAAATCTAATACTGAGGTTATTTTTTTATCATTTTAATTTTTGCTTCATCTACAGGCATCTGATTGGCTCAACTGCTGGTGATGTCATCTCTGAAGGTGAATGATACATTTCACCAGCTATTGTTTTCTCTGAAGACTCCCCAGTTGTAGTTTAGCAAGACTTTGCCAAGCAGAAGGTAATTAATTCTTCAATTAAAATGTTGTTAAACATTTTTAATGAGCAGGAGACACAGGAGAGCCAGCATACGAGAACATTTAACAGAGGAAAGAAAACACAAAGTTAGTTCAGAAAAACTGTGACCCACTTTAACCAAACAACAGATAAGAAAAAAAGAAAATAGCGTATGTGAATGAAAAATCAAACAAGGGCTCAAAGGAAGCCTCTTTCCATCAGGTGATTACGGTTTCATTTTTCTATGGCTTTTATCATCAGAAGCTAAATTAGGCCAGCGTTCCTCTCCAAACACCCCTGAAAATCAACCTATTCCCAATGTAACCACTTTAATTAATAGCACAGCTAAATAATCTGTTGCTAAGGATGAGGAGGAAAAGGGAGCGGCTAATTGGGATGCTATCTATCCTCTATAATTAAAGTCAAGTGAGCCACGCGCAGGTTTATTTCTTTCAAACAAACAGTTGTTTCTTCAAGTCACCAGGTCACAACTGAGCAATGATCTCTAAGTTCATTACTAACCCATTTATAATTGGCATTTGTTTTTATTTAGACACTATTTATAATTAGCAATTTCTGTGTGGTACTCATTAGCAGAATTAGTGAAGTTTAAATGTGCTGTTTGCTTAAATCACTTCAATAAATGACCATCAAACACAAAGCATTCAAAAATCCAGAAGAATGCTACTTTCAACGGAAGAGTTTGTCGATTCCTGCATATGAATTACCATGTATAAATCAAACTAAAGGTACATGAGTTCATTTGACTATGGGGCAGTTGTCTGGTGATGTAAATTTTAAGCAAAACTTCACTTTGTTATATTATTCTGCTGAATTGTTTAATGTTTCTGAGCTCACGTATTGGTGTTTAGCTGTAGGTTTTACCAGTGACTTGAGGTGAGGTTTGTGGCTAGTAAGGCACTGGCTCGATCAGAGTCAGATTTACAAATTTAAGCAGTGCTTTGGCATCTATAGCAAAATCCTGAGAGTTAAAATAACTCTACTCAGACTTATATAGTCCCACTCTATATTAAACAGAAAGAGTTATTTAATTTTCTATTTTCTTCATTTTTTTCCAATTCTGCTCAGGAAAATAAAATAAAAAATAAAAATTAACTTTTCAGAGAGGGACCAAACGCACTCCAAACAAAGAGTTAAAATAAACTTTTTAAGTATTTTTGATCATTGGTGATGATGCGCAGCAAGCCTATAGAAAAATAATACAAAAACAAAAGGTACACTACTAAAATAATTGGAAAAAATGTTTGAAATAAACCCATTTAAATTAAACTTCTTCAGAGTCTGTTTAACTCTTTATAGTGTGGGACCAAATACACTCTGAGTAGAGTTAATTTAACTTTTGGGACTGGATCGTGTTTTATATCTCATATCAGCATTCTGACCATACACAGGGAACGGGCATTTTGGGCCAAGGAGGAATATAAAATCTCTCCCTCCCTCCCTCTCCCTCTCTCTCTCTCATTGGGGTTTTTTTCTTCTTTTTTCATCATAGCTAGTGCTCATCTCAACTTTTGTCTTTTCAATGAACTTGTTAATTTTCTCAAAACAAACTCAGGTGTGGGGTTTAAAATTGTCAGGAAAGGGTCAGTCGATCATACTCACCTGTTACCATGCAATGCATACTAATAATTTAAAAAATAATTATCCTCTGATCTCTTATAAATAGAATTTTCATGCGTGTGTGTGTGTGTGTGTGTGTGTGCGTGTGCGCGTGTGTGCGTGTGTGTGTGTGTGTAATTATTGTGTGTTTCACGTTCAATAACAGTATAGTCAGTAATATTAGGCAGCATCAAACTGTGCCTCACTTTAAATGGCACAATCCCTTGCAAACTTTATTAAAAGCATTGCAAAGGTGAAAGGAGGCAGCTGTGCAGGTGTTTCATTTCATGTGGCCAGACTGGTTTGTCTGAATGTGGTTGAGGTGACATTAAAAAGACAAAGCGAGGGCTTGGGGTGGACAGGCATGCACTCATTTGCACCATTTAGTGGCTTTAATGCTGGAGTATTGATATAAAGTACTTTCTATTATGATTTACTCTATACAACTTATATGTTTTATGTATTGTATAGTTCATTGTATTACATGCAACAGGGTTTCAAGGTAACTGAAGTGGGGGGCTCTTTCTTTTTGGCTGAACCATTTTGGTGAGAGAGCAGGCACAGATTCTACAGCCAATGTTTGCATTCACTTGGCTTCCTCTTACACAGAAAAAGCAGAAGTCAAGCCTGAATCAAATCTTGATAGAGATAAACACATAGCCTACACACTGCCTTCAGATAAGCATCACACAAACAGAGTCATTTACACAATTACTGGACATTTCCTGAAGAGGCTTTGTCAGAGAGAGTTTAACATGATGATGATTACGATGAGGAAGAGGAGGAGGAGGATGATAGTAAAAAAGGCTTGATAATAATAATAATAATACTATGCATTCAATGTAACAGCCAAAAAAGTAACAGTTTCTACATTTAAAAAGATACAATTTCAGTCAACACCTTCAGTCTGTTACTTTTACATACATTTGTATTCTTTAGATAGACTCTTTAGAGAGAAAAAAATTAACTTTGATGTTGGCTTGTGACTGGTGTCATGTTTCTGTGGTGGCTGTACAGAGAGGCAGGACAAAAGCGTAATGGTAATAGTTTATGCAAATGCAATTTGTTACTGAATAACCCAGTAAATCTTCAACGATAGGAACCGGCGTAAACCCACAACATCACATATCATCCACCATACTTTACAGCCTCATTTTTTTCTGCTATTTTGTTTATGCCTGATCCACTTTTTTTCCTACAAGCCAAAGAGCTTCAGAGAAACCCTCGGTGTTAAGCCATATTTATACACCAAGGAAACTGAAAGTAATGAATTATCAACTAAAAGTTGCTAATACTGATTATCTTTAAAAACTTTTTACATGAAAATTAACAATTAAATTCACAATTAATTGTGATACAAAACTGTCAGAACCATTGTAGAGTTTCTAGGATGTAATAGTCAAGAGCTTCACCACGTGAAAAAGCAAAAAAAAAAAAACAGTAGTAAACTTTTTTATGAGAAACAAGAAAAAAACTTTAAACAACTATGTATAAGAAGAGTTCTTTCACGAGGAGTAAGTCATCTTCCTCAGAAACGTTATTGCTCCCTCAATTTTGTACAAATATTACATGAAATAATAATGAATATAAAATTATTATTTTTATTTATTTATTTATTTTTTTCAAAATTGACACATCAAGGGTGCAAATGCATGTGTAAAGCAGAATATATATTTAACATTCTTAGAATTGTAAATAAAAATTGAGTGTTTGTTGACCGTTTAACACAGCAGTCACATTCCAGTCAACACTAAGATGGTTCTTTTCCAGTTCTCTTCATTTTCCAATTCACGAGTTCACCACCAGGGCCTGCCCTGTAGTAGGCGCATGAAGTGGCGAGTACTATGTGGCTGAAGCTCGGACAATGTCACCTGGAGACCAGGTAAGGCTGGCTTAATGGATGGATAGGTGACCGGTTCCCTGATTGATGTCTCCCCCGAAATTCATTATACAATTGTCACGCTTGCAGTTGTTTGGTAGCTAAAAAGTGAACTATGTTATTGCTTGGGAAATGCACCCCATGCAAACTGTTCAGACTGTTTATGTCCTCAAATAATTTAAGGTCTGATTGCAACTTAAATTGCTATAATTACAGAGAGTGAGTGTACAGCAAGCATCGTCCTCAAGAGCCCATGCATTGATGACGAGGATGATTTTAAATAGTGCTGCCCACTGTGAGGGAATGAATGCAGAGGAAGACTGAAATGTACTGCACCCATCTATAGAACATGTCCCATCACTAGAAACAATATGATTGTGTTAACAAAAAAAGCAGACTGGGAAAAACTTAAAGTAGCCCATGGTTAAAGCTAAAATCCCACAAAAACAGTATCCCATGATTGCCAAATTCCGGTTAATACAAGATTTCAGTAGCTACAGTGTAGCTTGCATTTGCCATTCTGAGCAGGAGTCTAGTTCAGCAAGTCATGAATCTGATATGAAAGAGCCACCCTTTTAATTACAAGCGGATCACATTTTCCCCAGACATTCAGCTTTTTTAATATTGATAAAGCAAAGCCCAGGCCTGCTCACAAGAACTGATCTTTTTTGTATATATTTCAACAGATAAACAGATCCTGGGACAGGTAAAAAAAAAATTAGGAAGGAAAGCCAGGCTGGTAATTGCAAGGAGCATGCAGTCCCCGTTTCATTAGGCATAAATAATTTGGCCGCTTGGGTCTGTGCATTCTCAATTACCCATTCTTTTTGTATTCCAGATTACACATTCTTTCTGATGTTTCTTTAACTACATTAACGAGCCATTGGCTTTTTTTAGCTCTGTAATTTTATGTTTCTCTAAATCTGAATGTTTTTTTTTTTATTATTTTGCAGAACTAAGGAAAAAGTTGCATCGTCCTTTATGTGAAAAGCTGAAGGTGAAGCTTCTTTTCTCCTGCTGCCTAATTAACTTTCTAATTTTAAACAAGGAAGCAGTTTTACATGAATGCATTCACTATTACCACCATTACAACTTCAAATGTTAGCCATGCCAATCTCCCAAAAATTGAATAAAAAGCTAAAGTAGATTTGATTTTGACCACACAGGACCTGACATTGTGTTTCAACCCTCAGTTTCAACACTTAAAATGTAAATGAATATTATCTAATCAAAGATATCAAAAATAAAGTGTCTTTTTTTATATCTTCACAGTAATATAGCTATTTAAATTGATCTTTATTTGTCAAAAACAAAGACCATTTGTCCTTACAAATCCTTACAATAAGTTTGATTTATTTACTCACCACACAATAGTTAATTATTAGATTTGGTATTTTTTTTATATCTAACGACATCAGTCAATAATTATAATAATTCATAAATAAATTTATGTTTGTAGAGGATTCTGTAGAGTAGACCATTATAGGTTTATAGCAGGCTTGATGAGCTTTGAATGCATTTATTCTATTTTTTTTTAACCCAATACCCTGAAACTTCAATATCAGTTTTATGTAACAGTATTTTTATGACATTATTGCGCACATGCATATAAGTTGAAATGAACAAATTAGAGCATTAAACTGTGTTTATTAAATGTGGTTTTTGACAGGTGCCATTGATTCTCAAGAGAATCCAACAGAATCCAATCTACCTCTTTGACATGGCTTGGGTTTTGACTGCAGCAGGTTTGAACTTTCGGAAGGTTGGACATTAGGAACATTGTAGAGTTCTCCTTTCTTGTTGCCAGGAGCGACATCACCCAAAGAGGAGCAGCACTACCTTGAAAGTCAAACATTTCATGGCTAATATTCACATGGAAACAAATATCTGCAGAGATAAAGCGCCAGAAACAACTTGTTCAACAAACTTGTGTTTTCTGAGAATGTTCTGATACTAATTTGGTCAGACAAATAAGAAACAGTGTTAAAAGGGTAGGATTTTGACCCAGTTCAAACAGGAATTTTAGTAAACGATGGTAAAGTCAGACATGGTCGAAATGGCTTGATTCTCCAAACACAATGAAAGCAGTTTTATCATTTTGGTAGAAATGGCCAAAATACCCATGTAATATAACATTGGATCAGTAGGGGACACCGCTCCGAAACTGTGCATACAAGCTCGGATCAGGGTCAGATACAACTATATTATTCTCAATATGTTAAAGCATTGTGAAGTTATAGCTTCACAATTATTTTGGTGAGTGTTACATAGTGGTAGAATCTCAAAATTTGCTCTGGTAAAAGCTCAGACTCCCTGTTACCAGTGTGCAAATGTCATATCTGTCCTATGTGTTTCTGTGGGCTGCCATTGACCTACATGGCAGAAACGAAAGAAGGGAAAGAACCCAAATTTACCACTCTGGCTTACACAATCCTTTTATATCATTTGGGGGAAAAGGAATAGAGGCACAAAATAGACTTTTACAATGATCTTTAGTTTCGATTAACTACTTCTCTGCAAGCTCTTGGTCATGTTGTATTTCTAGACTGAATTTTAGATTGTAGACTCAATTTTCTAGTGCTGTGGGTTATAATTGCATTTCATGTGCCCTTGATTAAGACACAGAAATGGTTTTGTTCCAAGCCATATTGGTCAAGAAAATATTAAAATAATATTAATAGAAAACTATTAATCCTTAAGAAACACTACAAAGATTCCAATAAAGTTGGACAATTGCCATATTTAAAAAAAAATCAATAAAAAAATAATAATAAAGAAATAAATAAATTTTAAAAATGCAGTGTTTCTTTAAGCAGTATTGAAATAGCGAGGATGTCCAATGCGATCAGATCTGCCAAGAAAACTACACAAGAGCTGGATAGATGGACCTATGAAAGAATTTGCACTTTGTATTTTCACTATCGAGGTGAGTTTATATTTTTCAATGTAAGTCAGAGACTAATTAAAATGTCCTTCCTCGTTAGCACTCATTGGCCTGTGTGTGTGTTGGCCAGAGTGCATCTCTGGCACAAGAGCCAGTGCCAAATGTATGTGTGAGAGCCCATCAGATGGAACAGAGCAAAACTGGGGCAGAACAGAATCCCAGAAGAACAGGATGAGGTCACACACACACACGGACGCACACGCACACACAAACACACACACACTTGCAGATAAACATGTGATCACATAGAAGGGCTTAAACAACAAATGAACAGTATTGATAATAATCGACAAACGCAATCATTGATTGTGAATCTCATTATCAATTAGTTGGCATCGCAGAGCTTTGGTTAAAAAGGTTGCAGTTCATAGTATTTAAATAACAGCAACAGTGACTGTAAGCTCTGGGTCAATAAAGTTTAAAAGCAAACATTGTTTTAAGCGTTTATCTAGTTATACAATAGAGCGCTCTACCACTAATTGGTTCTGATTTTCTCCATCAAATATATTTGTGTAGCTTAAAGAAACATGGAAACTTTCTAAAAAAAATGCCAACCCATATTCCACTAAAGTGACCTTGTGTTATCATGGTCACAATGTACATTAAGCCTAAATATGAAACAGCGTCTTCTAAATGCACTAAACTATATGTATTTTAAGAAATTTCTTTGTTTCTAGTTTGCAATATCGTTGACTATCAATATAACTATTCATAAAGAAAAGAGAAAACCTTCGAATCCCTGTATCAGCTTTGAGTGGGCTTGTTTACAAGGATGTCACTCAAGACTCATCACTCTGCTACGTCAATCTAGTTCAGCTTTGTGATCATCTTTTTTATTTCTCACCACACTGGGAAGCTCTCACTGGACACAATCTTCTCGAATCAGCACTTGATTCCTGTCTACACCTTCTTATTTATCAAGTGATTTGCCATTTTATTATAAAAACCAGTAGAAGCTTCATTTAGAATAATATGCTAGCTACTGGGAATCTGTGTGGTTGTATCGCATGTTTGTGTCACACACAGTAATTTCTGCCCAATCGATGACATCGACCTTTGACCAGTCATTGATCAATAGGATGTTGTCACGCTTTTTTCTAACTTGAGATAAGTATCACCTTTACTTGACTTTTGGTACCTAGCCTTGCTGTAAGAATGGGTTAAAAAATGTAGGACAAAAAAAAATTTGGTTTTCTGCATGATCACCAGAACGAAATCTAACCACACCGCCACAAGATCACCCGTCACTGTCATCGAGCACTTGTAGATAATGTTTTTCACTCAAAATATGTGTGTGTGTGTGTGAACTGTGAAAATGTGAAGCTTGTATGCACCCTCTTCCCTAAATGAGTGTGTAAAATAGCCCTTCTTTTTCCCCAAAGTAACCAGAGGCGAGAGCAACCAGACCTGATAGTTCTGCCACATTTGACTGACAGATACAGACAGGAATACAGATGCTAAACCACCGAGCATGTGACTCATGTCTGGTCACTACATCCCAGCTTTGGCTGTTCTAAGAGGTGCAGTGACACAGAGGGGGCACATAAACAGGATTATTTTTATCTCAAGGATGTGTGCATGCAAGTATGGATGAGAAGTAACTTGAATATTCAGACAAATGCGGATAACGTCATGAATATGCAAATGAGGATGCTTCTTTTGAAGATGTTTGTAGCTCTGCGCTCATACACACAATATTAAACTCACGCGCTCAATCAAAGAAGGTTACTAGTAAACATGTACACTCAAAAAATAATTTAATACATGAACAAAGAAGGCAGAAAAATGTTGTTTTGGTTCATTGAAAGTATTGATATTTATTCTATTTATTCTGAAATAATTTAAATGTGATTTTTACATAGAAGTACACCATTACATGTTTATTAATTACATGTCTTACCAACAACCAAGCATTAAAATGTGCATAAAAGCACGATTAGTGACAAGGGATGTAATGTGTCTGTGAAAAAGCAAGGGAAACAGCAGTGAACTCATATAAGGAACATTGTTATACCCCCATTAGTACTTGAAATTATTTTACTTCTTTTATTTGACATTGTGAGTTTGTTGATGAGATTCTTATCCGAAAAGTTTGCTGTGTGGTTGAGAAACTAGCTGAGATTAAAAGCTTCTCTTAAAGGCTGTATCGTCTCGTAACCTCTATAAAAATTAACAGAAACTACTATAAACTATAACTAAAGTAAAATTTTAAGTAAACACAAGGCAGGAATGGGCTATGAGAGCAACTAGCAGCTCGGGTTCGTTTAATTATTGCGTTTCGTGAGATGGATCTGGACGTGACGTACACCAATTACTTCACCATGCCACAGCTTTATAAGCCGATCCAATCTGTCTCTCATTGACCTAAACAACTCGAACCAGCTACGCTCTCCCACCACTTCATACCCGTCACCTATGCTCATTAATTATTATATCCGCCCATCAATTTTTCTATTTTCTCATGTCAATATAAGCTGATCTTTCCCATCTCTCAATGACTGAGTTTGATCAGCTTCCCACCCTCCTCCATTTCCCACATGCATCCTAGAAGGACAAAATCCCTTGTACATTCGTACTGGATGTAGCTGCCTTTCAGTTTCCCAATCAAACGGGACACAGAGTGTTTCCAACAGGTGCTTTTTTTATTTATCGTTGTGTATCACACAGGTAAATCCCTCAGTTTCCCATTACGCTTTGTGCATTTGCAGCTTTTCCCATCTCATGCACCGTGAAACTAAACAGAAAAACAATAACACCAAATAAATACAACTTATACATGCACCAAATAATCAATCCATAAATAATACGACCCCATAAGTTTTAACATTTGCACATTTACTCAACAACTCAATAAATAAACATACCTCGCTCCGCTTAACTGAAGGGTACTGATTTAAACATGAACCTGGCATTGTGATCAGGTCAGTTGACAGGTTATGGTTCTTCTAAATCAAGTGGGCTGATGGCATGCCTTATAAATGATCAAAAACTCCACCCATACAGATCAAAAAACACACAAAGAAGAAAACCACCCAATTAAAACCCACAGCACCTCCTAGTGGTCACTACCACTGCGCATTTTCCCTCACAAAATCAGGTAAGGTCCCGATTGCAAACTCCTGAACACATGGTGAGATTATACGGAGATGAAAGAAGCATGAAATAATGATTCCATGATGTGGGGCTTTATATAAGATCGTGTCTCCTTTACTTTCACTGACCATTAGAACATTTAGGAATCTGCCTAGAACAACACAAAAGGATCTTGTCAATTTTTTATTATTTCAATTGTTCAGATCTTTTTAATATGAACCCAGCAATATTGGCAGTTTTATTTCATTGTAAACAGATAAACAATTACTTTATACTCAGCTTAACACATGAGGTGTTCTCTGCTCTGTGTCTGGAGAGCATGTCACAGCCCAGTAGGTGCTTTATATATGCCCACAAAAAAGGTCAAATTTCATTCTTGGGCACAGACCGACGCATTAGATCTTTGTATCGGTAGCCAAACAAGCTAACATTATTTAGCATTAACTTTAAAAATGTTTCTCACAAAATGTTCTCGGGTCAGCTGGAAACAGTCCTCAAACAAAACAATTGAGAAATGGAATTCTTGAGTTGCATGTGGACAGCTGAATGATTCAGAGGAGAACTAGGTGAAAAAAAATCTAGCTGAGGAGCAGTGCTGGCTGTATGTGAACCCGAAAGACATTGTTGAAAATGATTTTGTCACCAATTGAACTCAGATTTGATGAGTAATACTTTATAATTGGGAGAAGAAAATTTAATGTGTAAATGCTCCGAAGAACTAACTTACATAAGTCTATAGATCTTAATTTTAATAAAAGTTTACTGGCACCACAGTTGGGAAATGACAATGAAAATGTTTTGAGGGATATTTATTGCAGGATCTGTTTAGGAAAGATTTACTTTTGGGAAGTTCTGTTAAAGAGAGCAAAATAAACACTAACTGATAACTGGTATTTTTTTTTTATTATTTGATTTGACAACAAATTTCACACTGGTTTGTAGAAAAACAACTGGAATTTAAATTACACTTGTTTTCCATATCATTGGTGTTAAACATTGGTTGAGAAAACTGTGCACATTACAAAAATACAGAAAACTTTAGTATTATTTTGATATTTCCATTGGATCTGTTTTTAAAATGAATAAAGCCGGACCTGTTTAAAATGTAAGCATTGCTTCTCATAACTTAAATAAATGCACACATACAAAACTTACTAAGTCACTAATGTGAGCGTTTAATCTGCTATTTTGGTATAGCATTAGTCTGTCCATGGAAAAAAAAAAATACTTTCCCTCAATGTTTCTTTACCCAAAACAGGGACGATAAACTAGACTCTATTTGTCAGCAGAGCCTTAGATGAAGAATGGAAAATAATTTTCCAAAGACGTCTCTCTGTCTCCCGCAGAGTTTTGCTCACAGACTCTTACAGATGGAGAAATGTGTGATATGGAAACACAGATTCACCATTTCCTGCTATCGCCTTGATTTATAGCTGCGGCTTAGAGAGTTAATTGCAATGCAAGTTTCAATCACTCTTTTGGGAGGTTTATAGGACACAAGGCTCCAAATCTGCAGCAACAATCACACACAAACAAACAAACGCGCATCCATATTGCACATGTTCATTTAAGAACGTGTTTGCTAACCTTGAGACGGCACATTGTCGCTAAAATTGCCCTCCTTTAAGAATGCAATAAGCGCGATGAAACACAGACATGACTATGAGGGTGTGTGTATGTTTCATCAAATGTGAATCAATCTAAAGGACAACCACAAGCTCGCTCAGAGAGAGTGTGTATATTATCCGAGATGTGTTTAAGATCCATCTTCATTTGATTCACTATGGCTAAAATCAGTGCAAGAGTCGTCAGTGTTCGTATAAATTAAGTGTGTAGATGTGTACACACTACAATCTAGAAAAAGTGTATGGAAAAAAGGTGCATCAGTGTCACGATTAACCATCTCCCACAATCAAAAAAACATCATTGTAATTGGTTGATTGACCTTGTCAAACAAACAGCTCTATTGAATAATGACGCAGGTCTTGGTCAGAGGACTTGGGTCTGAGCAAATTTACATACAAGCTGACTAATTTGCATTTAAAAAAAACTAATAGCATTTTATGAAAGTGTGTATTCATGACATAAAAACACCTTTTTGTGAAGAACACAACTAGTCTGAGATGAGTGAAAGGACACAGCCCCAATAGGAGAAGGGAAGGGTCATAATCGTCTTAATTTCCCACCAGCTTCATGTCAAATCTCCATCCGGAAAGAGCCAGAGAATAAAGCAGATGTGTGTGTCGGTCGCGGATGAGGAGTATTTGCGTGCATGTGACAACATGGCTGCCCTCCCTCTGGCTGTCGTCCAAGTTCTGCTCGTCTTCTGGGAAAACAGGAGGAGAAATGGAACAACTGGTTTTAATGAAACAATTACAAGACACTAATTATTATGTTAATGTTTGCCTACTATCATCAGGAAGAGCTAACAGCTTCTGCACCCAGAGGTTTAACTGTATGTCTGTCTGTGAGTGACTGTGTAGGGGTGGGTGAGTGTGCGTGTGTGTGTATGGAGAGAGAGAGAGAAATCCTCTACCTGTTCCATTCAACTTATGTAATCTAGACAGAAAATGGTTTAGTTAAAATAATTAAGCAAGCAAATAATTTACATAACTAGATGACTCTGGTGCTACACTGCAAAAAAAATATTAGCTGCAAAAACATCTAGTAGTTGAAATGTCAATGGTATAAATTATTTAACTTAATATGAGGATTGATGCCACTTTACAAAGCAAATCTTTTAAAAAAATGTTTCTTATTGCACAAATATTTATTTACTTAACCTTTGTACATTGTTCAAATTCACAGTAATTAACTGCTATAAATATCAATCAAGCTATATCTTGTGCAAAGCTCTTTATCTACCTCAGAACTAATGAAAATTACATTTTTAAATCCAGGATTTTAACCTTTTTATTGCCAATATCTCAAATGAAGTCACTGACATTTGAAAATAAGTATTTGGTGATATGATGAAAGATCTTGTCAATTCTTCTTGTCATTACCCACTTATTCCCTACAGGGGTACACCCTGGAAAGGTTGCCAGTCTATCACAGGGCAACAATCACGCACACATTCACACCTAAGGGGAAATTTTTGATTATTCAATGATTGCGGGGATAAAACTCCAGGAAGGTAACTGACAAGCCTCGAACCGATAACCTTCCAACTTTAATACCACAGTGCTACCCACTGTGCCACTGTGCTGCCCAAAGATCTCATCATATAAAGGGTAAAAATCTAGGATTTAAAAACTTTGTAGATGTGATTAGATAATTTTTGAGATTTATGTAAAAAAATTTAATTTCTAAAAAAAATAAATAAATAAATAAAAAATGCTTAATTTCGTGACACGAGAGGGTAGTAATATTTTGGCCAGAGTGCATTTTTGGATTTTTTTAAAACATTTCAAAGCATTTTCTTACAATATCAAAAATCTGATGCAACAAAGAAAAAGGTAACCAAATTTACACTCAAAATCACCCTGAAAAATCATGGCTGAAAACAACACATAAAGGTTAATTATCTCATGGTCACGAGATAACAACTGGCTACGGATTTTTATACAGATTTTAATAAACTATTTTTCTGAATGAACATGAATAATATCTTGTTTTTAAATGAAAAAGAATAAAAAAAGATATATGTATATTCAATGCTCAGCATGAATCGAGTAGCATATAGTAGTGAAATGCTTAAACGTGGCCTGAATGCAAGGAATGCATCAAGTGAATGATGGACTTTATTCCAGAAGAGAATCTAAGATGCGTTCATCCATGATTAATAGCTGCTTAATCAAATTTCATTTCATAAGCAAATATTGGGCCAATATTTTGAAAGTCTTGATCACGACATGACAACAGTGTCCCAAACTTAGACATTAACTATATTACACTGGGTGCACCCCAGCTTGCTAAAAAAAAAGGCTACATAAATCTTGCCGTTTAAGATCAATATTTCTGTTCACTATTAATTTTTGTGAATGAACCTAGGAAGTTGATTCACAGACAGCTCAGAAATATTTTGGTGAGATTGTGGAAACCTTTCCAGCACCTGAATTTCTTAAAAGGCTCTTCAAACTAGTTTTTTGAAACAGTTGAGCGCATTATGACCGGTTTAAAAAAATCACAACTTGAATTGGCAAAATCAATGAATTTTTGGGGGGCTTAAGACAGTTCAGAAATAAAAATCCATTTTAATTAAAAATAAATTTTGTAAAATAATGATTTAAAACAAATAGTGAACCAGTAATAAAGTAGAAAAATGTGGGTAAAATGAACATCAGAATCCCAACGCTTGCTCTCAGTTCTGAGAGTATTCAATTATTGTGCCATCTCAGACTGACAGAGCACCTGACAGCTCTGCTTAATTGCTCATCCGGTCAAAAATGTTGCTGGGTGTAATTAATCACATAACAAAGCAGGAGATTGTTACAATAGAGCGTGTGTCGAAGCAAACTCACCGGGTCTGAATGGAGGTATGACCCCATCACAATAAGCATCGCAAGGAAGCCAAGACCAGGTTCAGCCCTATTTAATTTTTAAAAGTTAGAGCTGACTGCAGATCAGTTAGTAAATACCACAATTGTAAGCTAAATAGATCGTTCAAAACATTTAGTTGCTTGTTTTTTTTTCTCTTTTAATTTGATTAAAAAATACATGATTTTTATCTTGACCAAATACAATGAAAGAAAGAGAAAAATCTCCATTTCTACCCATTAACCTAATTTTAAAGTTACAGAATAAAAATAAAACAGTATCAATGCAAATAACTAATAGGTTACTTGCGTAACCCCACGTTCCCTGAATAGGTAATGGAGACGTATGCCGGTTAGGAATCCGACTGATGGGAACGACTTTCCATGGGAGAAACCCTGCCAAACTTTTGCCAAACTAAATGGGCAATTAGATTTGCGGACATATAGGTGATTAGCAATCAGCCGGGTATAAAACCGGGCATGAACCTACGCTCATTCTAAGATTTTCCGTGGAGCCGAACCCACTTAACTCTTGGCACCTCAGATCATCAAATTCCAGGACATGGCAAAGGGATACATCTCTGTTCCCTATTCAGGGAATGTGGGCTTGCACATTTAATAGGGAATGAGGTGATACTAGCTGCCTGAGAAGGGGAATGTAGGTGATACACAGAAAGGGAGTGCCTGGGTAGGGACTCCCGAATCCGGACCCTAGCTCTGCTCAGTCAGATGCCAAAGGGGGGAGGAAAAACAAACCACCAACAGGGGGTTATAATACAAGACATGTACCTATCCGGTGAAGGAGGTTACTGCAAGCCACACCCACACTTCCACCACTCAGGATTGCAGAGGGAACAGAGCCCATATCAAGGTAAAAAATCTGATGAGGCATTGGGTGTTGACCAGCCCGTAGCTCTAACTACGTTGGTGAATGAGAGCTACCTAGCTACAGTCCATGAAGCAAAACTGCCGCGCATGTAGTGGACCCTCATCTGAAGAGGAAAAGGCTTCTCACATCCCTAGTAAGCTAGATGGCTAGCAACCACAATCTCCTGGGCTAACCGCTGCTTGGAGACTGTGGACCCATGGGCAGGGAATGGGGTAGGGCGTGCAGGCCATTGCCAACTAGCGCCCCTGAGAGTCTCATCACCAGTTCATGGCTTCCAACATATTTGTCTTCGACCAAAAGGTGGAAGGCGATAGCATAGACCTTGACAGACACATCCTAGGGTGTTCCAGGTGGGAAGAACACACTTGATGAACCGACCCCATTACCAGCGTAGCAAGCTCTAGTAGAGGGCGCTAATGCATGGTCGAAAGACCATACCACAGAAGTGGTAGAGGCTCGGCATCCACCGTGGACGGATATGCAATACATATAGAGACCAAAGCTCTGGTGGATTAATTAGTAAAATTAATTTTTGTGTCAATTCTAATTACAATAAATGTTTGTTTTATATCTGTAAGCCAAGGAGTTGACAAGAGCCTCTTTTGTCCACATTATAAGATCCTAAGCCGAACCTGAGAAGTTTTGGTATTATTAATAGTGGCATCCTACTTTTTGTTCTATAAAGCAAGTTTCGTCATTAAATGAGTCAAAGTTGAACAGTGTACAGTTTGTGTGATTAAAAACATAGATATCTGAGCTGCCATCTTAGTACGGAACAAGTGATGTTTACATACTGCACTGGTCAATGGAAGTGGAGATCTACCAGCAACTTACTTTACTCTTGAAAAACTTCAGCAGTTTTTCAAGACTTTTCATGAGAAATGTCAGATAATACAATACAGTATTAATTCATAATTATATTAATAATTATCAACAATTGTGGAACTCATAACGATGCTGATGATTATATAGAGAAAAGTGGTCAACAATATAAAATATAAAGTATATAAAATATAGATACATAGTATTAGAACAATAATAAACAATTGTTTTTTAAATTAAATTAATAAGCAATATAATATGTAACGTAATATAATATTATAGGAAAATAATAAAGGAATGGCCTTTTAAATAATAAAGGAAAGGAATTTTACTATTAAACGATACAATGACTTTAATTTGTGAAATGTCAAATTTCACAAATTGCTTCATAAAATCAAGAAAATCAAAGCAGAAAACATCTGTATATCTGCAATTCTAAAACAAGAGAACACATGTTCAGCATAAACTCTATGAATCGATCTTTCCTCGCCAGTGGCAAGATGTGAAAGGTCCTTATAAGGTACCTATGCATTAAATATCTATGGATCAAAACTATTTCCGAAACTAGGTATTTTTTGTACCAAAACACTTTAAATTGATTGTTTACTGAAACACGGTCATTATTAGTGTTTTTCCTTTGCATAGTTCCATAAAGGTTCTTTAGGAGCATGAAGTGAATAGAAGAACAGCAGGAGTTCTCACTCAGTTTAGTACCAGCTTGAGAAACTAGCGCATCAAACATCTCTGCACCGTTGCATCAGCTCATGAAACGATTCTAAAAACAAATCAGCTGTGTGTTTATCTCAGAAATCTCCTCAGGTGTCTCCGTTCATATCCGCTGCTCGGATGCTGAGGTAAATCTTGCCTTGCATTGCCATCATGTACCTGTGGCATCAATAAATCTTGCATAAATGAATTCAGTGTGATGTTTTCAGATGCAAATACTTTTATTTTAAAAGGTGAGGTTTTACATCACCGTCATCACCTCAGGCTAATGTAGTTGCTTGAACTATGGTGAACACAGGGAACTGAAACGGAACCGGTGAGTTTTCTTATAAAGCTGCTTTGAAACAATCTGAATTATATATAGTGGGAAAAACAATTCAAATGTGACATGACAAGTCTTGTTGCTCCAGGCGTCAAGCTGTTATAACAAACTAACCTCCGTCAAATCAAAAGCTATTGTTGTGTATGCTTAATGCTAATAATTAGCCTAGCATGCACCACGGCAAGGCTCTACCTTGGAGCCAAACTTCCTCACAGTATTTGGATCATTATGTTAATTAAATCTGTTTGTCTTGACAGGTCGAGAGCGAGACAGGTAGGTGTCAGGAAAAAAAAAAAAAACACACATCACCTGGTGCGAAAGACTCATTAGTGTGTCATTGATGAGCCCTAGCAAAGGTGTGTAAGTGTGTGTGCTTGAGTCTGTCACTCTGCGTCAGTCACTCACTCACACACACAGAGACAATAACATATACACGCTTGAGGGAGGAACCAATCAGGAAACTCTGAGGCCATGTCCACACCACACGTATGAGTATTTTTACACACACACACGCTTTTTTTATTTGAGAGAAAAAACAGCATACAAGCACAATGGGGGGAAATATTGTCCGATAGTTAATAATAAAAAGATAAATCCATGTTGACACATACAAAAGTTCTTTATCACCAAGTGCAACGTTTGTGAGAATGCTTGGATGGAGGCTACATTTGATTAAAATAAATGGTGAAATCATCTGAAAATGCTGCAGTTTTAAAATCAACATATGCTTGACTCAGTCATAGTAATACACAAGCAACAAACATCTGTTTTTGTGGAGGACTTACCTGAAGAATCAACATTCATCAACTGGTCTATTTATTTCCATTGATGCCCATGTTAAATAGTCAACAATTCAGTCATGCAACAAGTTAGTCACACAAAAAAAGTCATGCTACACGAGGAAAACAACAATGGTGCATCAGTCCCAATTAGCACCTAATTATAGAGATAAAAAATAGAGACTGTTTTGTTCTCTACAATCCCTTATTTTTAACACAAACATCTTTTTTCTCAGTCCTACTGCTGCACTTAGTTACCGCTCAGAATGAAAGCAAATACGACACTTGCTTCTCCCAGAAATGTGGATAAATGAAACCTAAATCCTGTAGGATTTCCAGTTAATTCCAGATCCTTAGAGTCGACTTTACTCTAGATCGGAGAGCATTTGGTCCCTCTCAATAAAAAGTTAAACTGACTTTTAGTTATTCATTCATTCATCTCCAGCACACATAGGACGAGAGGCAGGGGTACACCCTGGACAGGTCTCCAGTCTATTGCAGGGCAACATTCACTCACACCTAAGGGGAATTTAGATTATTCAATTAACCTGCCACATGTTCTTGGGATTCTGGGGGAAGCCGGTGTACTCGGAGGAAACCCACTCAAGCACGGAGAGAACATGCAAACTCCTTTCAGGAAGGTCACTGGTGAACCTCGAACAGACAACCTTCGAAGGCTACAGTGCTACCCTCTGCGCCACCGTGCCACCCCCTTTTAGTTATTTAATCTTCTATTTAATTTGTTTATTTTGTTACTTTTTTAATATGATATATTCTTATCAATTAACTGCCACTGAGTAACTCTATTCAGAGAAGGACCAAATGTTAATTTTATTCTGAGCATTTTCTGTTTCAGTTCATGACTGAGATTTAACCATTGTGTGACATTGATGATCTTTAGCACCTATTTGTGATACTTGTTTGATCGTACGCCTGACAATAATTACACAACATACTGCAAGTGTGCCTATGTGAAGGCACCAGGACCAAGTATTGATTTTTTTTTCTTCTGTTTGCTCAGTTTTTGTAAATGTACAAAAAAATTCATTATTCATTACATTCATTTCCATTTACTCCATTACTCCATTACCTATAAGCTGTCTTAACACTATATTTGCTGAGTTTTTTTGTGTGAATGTCTATTTTTTTATATCTGTAGAGTGTCACATGGGGATTCATACACAGTTATTGGCCAAAATAGTATTTAAAATCATATTTAAACTCATGATCCTTAAAACCAAAATTAATAATCAAAATTCAATTAATTGCACACCTCCACTATATATACTATTCATGAAACAAATGTTATATTTTAACAATTCAACATCAATACTCCCTTAAAAGCAATTGTCTTTGATGGTAGAAATACAGAACTGGTGGATAAACAATAAAGGTTTTAACAAGTGGACGAAAAACAACTGAGGAGTACATTTTCATTTTGGAGTAAACTACCTCTTCAAATTTAAATCCTTTTTTTTGTTTCAGTAGCTCGACCATTCACATGCTGCCAAACCCTCCGCTCATTTAAATAAAAAGTGTTCAGAAGCCCAGCGCGTGTGCCTTTAAAGAGCCTTTGATTTGCATGGTTAAGCACTTGGACACTGATGGCGGGTTTGGACCGGAGTCCATCTGGATCTGATTCTATGAGTCGGAAGTTAAAGATCTTTAGGAAATTGCAGCGATTAGGAAGCTCCAGCGCCATTGGATGCTTCCATCCAAGAAATAAAAACTAGGTTTTTTACCAAACACATGCACTTCTTTAAATATGAGCCTTTTTTCGTATTATCATGGAAATGAAGGTGATCTCCCAGCCTCAAGCTTTCATACGCATTTTTTAAGCAGCAAGTTTGAAGTTTCAGTTCTGAGAGATTTTGACCAGACAATACTCTAATAACTCAAGATCTTAAGGGGTTGGACAGTAAATGCTGAAAGGCTGGGTCGGAAGATAGTCGTCACTCATAAAACTTCCTTTTTGCTTTAAATTCAAAGGGTTATATGTTTAGATTTTGAGAAACAATGCAGCAAAATGCAGTCCACAAGCAAAACACAAGCTCTTGCAGTGGCACATGTCTGACAAACTATGAGCAGAGACCTTGCTGTTTGAAGAACCATTACAGTGGTTCTCACAGAAAATCAATAGCATGAATTGACAAGTTTGCTAAAAATCGGTATCAGCTTTGGTGCACAAGCTCTTTGTGATAGAAATCAGAACAATGAAAAAGTTTGAGACAAAAATGATAAAAAATATTAAATACATCAATTGTAATTTTTTATTTTTTTTTTGAAAATCAAAAAGTTCTATTTATCCCTTTGTGACCTGCAATAGAACCAAGTCAGCCTTCGTATAGCCTTTCCACCAACTCAACTCCTATATCCCACAGACATACATATATAGAACCAAGGTAACGGCGTATATCAGCATTTGGCATCTGCACGTCATTAGGTGACATGCATTTAATTGCAACACAGCCAGGGAGATGAGAAAATGCTAGAACTACAATAAACCACAAAAAACATTGTTTAAATACTTTATTAAAACAGACATGTTAACCTAGGTATTTCATTCAGAATTATAAAAGTTGCATAAAATGCTTTAAACCCCATCTATTTAAAAATGTATAAATTTTAATATAAAATTAAATGTTAATAATAAAATTGTATGTTTTATAATCAAAATGTAACATTTAGGGACACACTTTAATAAAAACCACACCATGACCAATACAAAAAATGTTTTAAAAGTCAAATTTAGAATATATAGTTTTTGTGGTAGTTTTTATTTGTTTTATAGAAAAGCAGATGTACTCTAACTGTACAGTATGTACATAGCTGTTATAATTCTCCAAAAAAAATTGTTGTTTTGGAAATTTTCATGTTTGAATTCATGTTCTCCTGTTTTGGAAGGACCATTATCAACTTCCTGGATTACAATATTTATATTTTCTTTGCTGTTTTAGGTTTTTTGTGTGGCTTTATTTGTTTGCTGCACACCCACTCACAAGTGAATAGTTTGATACTCTGGTTTTGAAAAGCTCTATCGTATTTGTTAATCATTTTACATGGCTTCTGAAGGTTGAATTTGAAACTTTTTCCAGGCAGAAAGTGTCAAAGGATTGCAGAGTATGCATTTTTAACAAGAGATTTTTGATAGTTGAACAAACACTCCAAAAAGCAAAATATATTTGAGCCAAAACCCATAAATCAGCAATTGAAAACAAATTGTAGGAGTAAAGCAAGCAACTGGCCAAGAATCAGAGAGAAGATTCAACTGAGACCGAGGTCACGCTGATACACAGAGACGCACACACGAAAGCACGGTTTAAATGTCAACAACTGCATTCCTAATTGAGCTGAACTCGGGCCTGAAATTAAATATTCGTTTAAACAAACAATAACAGCTAGTTCAAGGCAGAAGAAGGAGAGTAATATTACATCCAGGGGTCAGAGAGGTGAAACAAACACCTGGTTTCAGATATTTATTTATTAGGATGCAATAGAGCCCCTGGTTGGAGCACATTTATTTAACATATTTATTTATATATTTATTTAGCTTTTTTTTTTTTACAATGACCAATACAGGGTCAATGCAGGTTCATATGATGCCCAAGGAAAATCGTTCTGACCCTCTTTATGATAGCTCAAAGTTATTTCTATTCACATCAGGGGACTGGAAAGACCAACTGAGATCTTCATTAAACCACTCTGTCAGCAGTCTTGACAACTCTGACATGTCTCCCATTATGCAAAGTGTTATATTGCCTATCCAACAGAGCTTTTTCTTTCATAATTCAATAGCCCTGCAAATAAAACCTCAAACACATGAGGCAGTGTTCAGTTTCATTGTCAAACATATGTCTGCATTTGCAATTTGCCCAAAAAAAAAAAAAAAAAAAAACACGGAAACCACCCATGTCCCATATAATTACAGCAAACTATGGCCTGAAATGTTTTTTGTTTGTTTTTTTATTTATACATATTTGCTTGGGTTCTAATTTTATCATCCCTTATGCATTTTTAATTATTATTCAGAGTAAAAAATATTCTGACAAAAGGACTTAAGTAACATTTACTTTATTACTACACTCAATTATGATTCATTTGTATCATAAGGTTTGGGAATGTCAAAAGTTTCCCATTGGTAACAAGTGAAATTTTTCAAAAGAACTAAATATAATGAATAAAATATGGATTACTTATGGGTACTTCCCAATTAGAAAATAAGTGGTTTAACCAAACGTAAACAGTGATAACAGAAAAACAGATTTAGTTTTTGAACATTCTTCCCAGTGACTCAATACATAGATATAATACATACATACTGGTGCTGCCACTGCTGGTTGCTATGAATTTACAGCATATGTTGCAGTTAGTTAACTCAAATAGAATTATGCAAGAATCACTTTGAATTTGGCTGTTATGGTCTTGCAACTATAGACAAGGTCTCCTTTGGGATGGAGGAAGCAATCCAACCCTAGGGAACTCAACTTACACTCACAGTTAGGAGAGAGAATTTTAGGAGCACTGCATTTCAAGCTTATTGTGAGCTCTTTACTAAAGAGTAGTTGCAATGCAAATGTATATTAATTTTTATTTAATTCATTATTATTTATTTTAGAGTAGTGTGCCATGAGATATTGTCTGGTACGCAATAGGAAATGTTCCAATTTCACCTAATAGATCCTGGCCAAATTGGGATACTCATGAAGGGATTTTTGGGAGTAGACATGCTGGCGTGGAGAATTGGTTCGTCGTTGATGTCTTTCCCTGTGTTCACTTCCTGGACTCCCTTGCTTGCTCCCTCGTTAGCTCCCTAGCTGGAGTCATGCCTGGTGGTGCATGCTCACCTTTGAATACTTATCCAAAATATTCTACCCTCCTCCAGCATCATCCAAGGTTGCATTGAGGGATGTTAGAGCCTCTGGGATTACTCAGCAATACCACCACTTACTGGAGTGTGCAACACTACACAGCTATTGCTGTGAATAAAGTTTGGATTGTGTAAATAAACATTTGGATTGCGGTCTCCAGTCTGCTGTGTAAAGTCAGTCTAATACAAAGTAGTGACAAGGGAAATATGAATATATATTATGAAAATATTCGATGAATGTACATGAAATATTTGAAAATAATTTTCTTTGTGTTTGATTCGTAATCAGGACACTTTAATGAGCATAACTTATTAGTGTCAAAATAGGCTACAGAGTTTTTTTGTTTTTTTTTACTTTCTGTTGGTTACTTGCTACATAAAGTTTGCAAAACACTGTCTATGTACAAAGAGAGAGTTTAATGTTAATATAGAGAGTTCTACAATTAACAGTTATGTTACGTCAACCCACTAGTGATCCTGCAACCACCTGCAAAACTCTCCACTGAACCCTCCTATGATTTATATGGAAATCCATTTCCACCAGGTAAAATAAAATACAAATAACAGATGCAAAAGTCAAAATATTGAGATGAAAAGTCACATAACAACCTTAAACTTTTTGTCTCAAAATGTAAATTTCAGCTTTTTATCTACATTATTTTACTTTTGTATCTCAAAGTTTTGACTTTTTTTATAAAAAAAATCTGACTTTTTTAAGCCAATGAACAGCAGGCAAAGAATGAGGCTGGAGATCAGACATTGTAAAGGTGGTGGCCTGACAGTGCAATGCTAGCATTCCGAAGAGACTGGAGATAAAGAAGCAAAGTGTTGGGGAACCAGTGCTGAACCAAAGCAATAGTTGAAGCCTTTGATGCTTTTAGATATGAATCAGTTTCTATCAGTTGAACGTGTGTCATAATCTAATGATTCTGAGGTAAAGCTTTGAACCTTGACCTGTATTTTGCAGCACGACACTGATTATTGTATAGCATTGAAATCAATAGAAAAAAAAATTAAAGACGAGATAAACATGAACAAAGAGAGACAATGAAAGCAACAAAGAGATGATCGCTTCACGTTCCCACAGTTTCCAGGTCATGTTTTTTTTTTTGCAATATTTACAGTATGTCTGTGATTCCCAAGCTCCTCTGTTTATACACTTTAAATAACACAGAACCATTAATCACAATCTCTTGCTTTTTACTGCATTTTCCTGTATACTTCAGTTTTGCAAGAACAAACAAAGCATCCGGGGCGACTGTAGTCAATTCAGTTCAAGAGGATGACAAAGCTGGACGATAAACTAAATAAACAGTAAATGTTGCAAGAGACGCAATAGGGCTGTGAATAAAAAAAATATTTTAGAAAACGAGCAACTCCTCTGGGTTTAGGATAGATATCCGGCTTTCCTATTTCAACCACTTTACAACATACATGTCTGTTTTTTACCTATATTTAAAATACATGTCCATGTGTGTTATCTGTTGAATGGGTGTTACAGATCAATGGTAAGAATGTTTCTCAAAGACAGCATCAGTGGTATGAGATTGATTTTCTGCTCTATGTGAGTGCGTGTTTGTTGCAAATCTGATGTCCTGAGGCAGAGAGTGTTCATGTTTGATCTGATATTATCGTTTAGAGTGAGTTTATAAAGGCTGACTCTCGTGAACTCTGTGTCCAGTATTGATCCATTCGTCCACTAGCTGTTTGGCATGAATGTTTAAGAGAGTAGCTGGGGTTAGGAAATTGTTTTTAAATATCTGTTTCCTCTGTAGTTTCTCTTTAAACAAAAGTATATGAATTGCTAATGAAATGTTTTGATGAGTTTCCCACGGGAGTCTCAAGCTTACACTGAAACTCAAAATTTGAGCACACGAAGACGAGACGACTCATGAGACTAAAAGACATACAGTAGATCTACACAATATCCCTCTACTTTTCTCTAGCTATGAGGAATATGCTCAACTTTTGCAGCAATTTTCTTAATGATTTTTTGTAAAACTTACTAGAATATTCTTTTTCTGTCACTTCCCAAGGATGCCAAGACTTCCCTCTCCCTAGACATTCTCCAGTATGTCCTAGGTCTTCCCCAGGGTATCTTCTGGCCAGTACCTTTGAGGTATTCGAAACTGATGCCTGAACCACCTCAGCTGGCTTCTCTCGAGGAGAACGAGCAGCAACTCTACTCTAGAATCTAATTTTTACTGCCTGTATCCACAATGTCATCCATTTAGTCATTAGCCAGGGCTAATGGTCATTGGTAAGGGTAGGAACCTGTTGGTTTTGTGAGAGTGCATCGCCTTCTTCCTTTGATTCTGCATTGATCTGTCTGTCAATATCATATTCCATTGTCCCTCTTACTTGTGAACAAGATGCCAACATACTTAAAGGACCGCCTGTTTTGGGTCTCATCTGCCCGAGATCATTTTTTAAAAATCCGGGAAAAAATGGCTGTGTACTGCTGCTGCATTAAATGCTACAATACTTTTGTCCTAAATAAAGTCCAACACATGCAAAACTCTGAAAATACCAAATTGTTTACATCCTGTCTATAGTGACCCTTTGAGCTCCTCCAATAGGGGCAAGATCCCTCCACTAACTCAGAGTGAGCATGCCACCTTATCCCCTGAGCAGGCCTCAGATTTGAAGGTGCGGACTCTCTGTTGCAGAGGCGATCAAGCCAGACCCTTCAAGATCCAGAGACTGAGGAATTCAGGGCGCCTCTCCACCAAGGAGGGCCTTGCTACAAAGAAGCTTCCCAGCAACCTTGGTGACTTCTGCTCTAGCTATAGAGGAAGCCGCTGCTAATCCCCCAGTCTCTGCTTCCTCAGTAGAAGGTGTTTCAGAGGGATTGAGAAAACTCTCAAAGAATTCATTCTACAGACCAATAATGTCCCCAGTTGAGGTCAAAAGCTGCCCCCTTCTACTTTAGTCTGGGTACTGCTTCACCCTATTGAGTCTTTTTCACTCACAATGTATGTTCTGAGCACCTGTGTGGTTTGCTGGCATTCATTTCAGGTTGCAGTCAACAGAGAACTTTTAAATACATCTTCTTTGCTTTCAGGGAAGGATTATTATCACTTACAACTCCTATGTGTGAGCAAGCAATTTAGAAATGGGTAGATGCTTCCGCCACTATATCCAACATATCTCATTGGTTTCTACTACTTTGTCCCCCTGGATGTAGAGGGTATGCCTATAATATCTCAATACCCGGAAGTTTTGGAGTGAGTGGCAAATAGTCTATTCATGCATGATGTATGCGCCTACACTGTTAATCTTGACCCACCTAATTGGAGAAAGAGGTTGGGTGATTGACGGATTGACAAGTTGTCCATAAAGATTGTGGTATCTCTGCATTCTCATTGTCATGATCCGTCGGACAAGTATGTGTAATAGCACCTCTAGTGGTGATGTTTGGTGTTGAACAAATGGATGATAAGAACCTCAATCATTCAATCTAGTGTTTCCATTCAATCATTAAAAAGGACAGGTGCTCCGAACTAAGACTGTCTAGACTATTTGTAAAAAGTTATCCATAACCCTTCAGTTAAAAGTGAAAATCTGACTTTAAGATAAATGTAATTATTATATAGAGCTACAATGCTGTCGATATAATGCACTTTATTTACACCACCAGATGATTTTCCTCGTCTTCATAGCTCTGTGAACCATAAGGGAGACACTGAACCTAAGTCTGAAAACAACTAAAAACAAAAAAAAAAAAAATTATGTCTAAATAAAAAAGCAGATACATTTTCAAATTGAAAGTGATTAAATCCTGTTCTAAAGCCTGTAAAATAAAAAACTATACACAAATAGAGTTTACTAGGCTTTTAATTGTCTACAAGGTAAATGATTTGTAATATTTGCTCTCTGAAAGACACAGGAAGGTTCAGCTTGTTTGCTTGTGTACACTGTGTGTGCGTGTGTGTGTGTGCGTGCGTGCGTGTGCGTGAGTGAGTGAATCCGGAGCCCGGTTATTTGTTAATTCAACAAACATTTCACATTTTTCTCATTGGAAACAAGGTTTATTGTTGCAATTTTAGATTTATTTTTCCATATTTACAGATTTACTGAGTAGAAACTCTCAGTGATGGATAAAAACACAATTAGAGGAATATTTGTGCTCAAATATTGGCTATAGGGATTCAATCCCTAAACTCAATAGAATGAATAAAAGAGGTTTATATTGACAATCAAACACTGCAAAAAAATGTTTTTTTTTTTAGATTTGTTGGTCTGAGTTATATTTAGGTGAATACAAAGGTGAGATGACGGGATATTTGCTCTTAAAAAAACTTCTATTGTCAAATCATAGGTTATCTTCAAATGTTTTTTTGGAAATAAATAAAGGTATTTAAGTAAAAAAAGCATAGAATGAAAATTGCACTCATATATTATAATTAATTCTTAAATAGCCATAGAAAATAGCAAAAAAAATGTATTTCAATTGCATAGAATTATAGGTTTACTCACATGGTATACATTTTAAAAGGATACAAATATGTAAAAATTTAACATAAGCAAATCTTATGCTACATTATTCAAATTTTTGGCTTAAAACAGTTCTAAAAAAAATATTTAAACCCCTTTCACTTTTTTTTTTTGCTGTTCAAAATGAGCCATGAATGTTGGCTATGCACAAAAAAAAAAGGTTTTAATGTGTGCATTGGTCTCGCGGGATCAGAATACACTTTGCCTGACTGCATCTCAAAGATCTACACATTCAAAAGCAAGTCAATTCAAATAACTATTTCAGTGAGTGAAATGCCATCAGTCTCTCTGTGAGTATTTGAGAGATAGTATGACCGAGAAAAGATTGTGTTTGTCATTCAGCTGTATGAAGCACAAACCCCGGCCGACAGAATGTCTAGCATAGATGACTGCTGCACCCTACAGTTTGAAGATGGATCGGCTGCACACATCTGATCACACACATACCCTAAACGGTCAACGCTCTGGCATCAGCATTTATCTGAGCACAGAAGCTCCCCATCTACAAAATAAAATGTAAAACAATAAAATACACACTCTATGTACATTCTATTCTATTTTGTTTTGTTTTCCCACAAGGATTCAACAAAAATCAAGAAATGTGCATATTTTTTTTCCAGTGACAAATTGTGGAGAACATTGAGCATCCCAATTAGAGTGGAATCAACGCTCACTTGCTCACTCACGTGTGAGTATCAGAGAGCTCACGGTGTGGACAGAAGCACAGATTGCAGTGTTGACACTGAATCTGGGCATTTCTGTCAAAATCACACACTTTCTCTTTCTCTCTCGATCACACACATGCAATCCCTCTCTCTCTCTCTCTTTCCTCTCATTTTTGGCATAACTTTCAGCAATCTGTGACGCGATCAGCTCGGGGCAGAGCGTCTCACACACACCCACCATCAGTGGACAAAAGAACGAGTCACACGCTCCACCATCCATTCGCTCATAGTATCAGTTCCCGTTCTGTCTTTTATAGTAAATGTTTTACAGCAAAATTATGAAATAGTCAATTAAATAATATAACTACAACAAAATTATCTTTCATTTGTTTTACTCAATAAGACTCGATTTCTGCATCATGAAATTAATTAGTTATAAAAGAATGGCAGCCCTTGACTATTTACCTGAAAGCTCACAATTCTTTCAGAAAATTACAGCTTCATTCATTTATATAATTAATTTTGGTTTTATTGTTAAAATAAAGCAAAACTGACATTGTGCACAGTTTTTAAAAACTAGGCATTTTTGCTTGGATTAAAAGATTTAAATATGGTCAAATTATTGATCAAATCTGTCATTTGTGAACTGCAGAAAGAAATGTAAGTATGTTAACTGTGTGCAAGTGCAGGGGGTGTCTTGGAACTACAGTTTGTTCCAGTGAACAGAATCATTAAGAAACAAGCTTTAAATTTGATGCATTAAAATTTTCTAATAATCAAGTTTTCAATTTGACGTGATCAAATGTTCGTAATCAATATTTATGGGAATTTCCCCCCAAAAAAACTAAATCTTGACAAACACAGCTAGCATTTGAAGTGCTAATGTAGAAAGGTAGTTAGGTTATCATATGTTTATTTGGTTTCCTTCAAAAAAAGTGTGTACAAGCTTTTCCTGCACTCTGGGGAATGTGAAGAAAGTGTGATTTGGATTTAAAGAGCTTTTCAATTGGGTCTCAATCCAGACACTGTAGTCAAAGTTTCTGTTATGCTCAACAAACTTAAAAAGAATTCCAGTCATACTACAAAAAAAGGTTGAATGGAACCCTTCCCCTCTCAGAATTTGCATTATGGACCTTCAACAACTCTCAGATAATTTCATTTTTTTTATTTCATTCTATTCCAAATGAAATTTTCAATATCTGTCTTTATCTAATGCTTTGAAGAGAATGAGGAACACTAGAAACAAAATAAAGATTAGGGAAAAAAATGAAGGAGAGAAGAAATGTAAATTTTTCTGTCAGCAAGGAGAGCTAATCCCAAAATGACCTTTACTTAGGACAAAAAAATAAATACCGTAAATAAAGTTTTATATGAAATTAAGAACATTTATTTGAAATAAACAGCAAGTTTCTTGATTTAAAAGACTTTTAAAAAAATAATTAAAGAATTTTAAACAAACATATTTTAAAAAGAATAATCTCAATACCAAATTTGCAATATTGTTTGGTATTTATGAAAATAAATTAATCAAAGGCATAAAGGGTGCTTTGATTATTCACATTTGTAACTATTCCTGTGGCTCAATCAGTAGAGCACTGTGCTAACAATGCAAAGTTTGTGAGTCCAGGGAGCGTGAGAATCGATGAAATGTGTTCATTCCTTGAAATCTAAGTATCTTTGGATAAAAGCAGTTTCTAAATGCTTCAATGTAAACACAAAGAAAACTACTGTAATCTGAAACAAACTTTCTCGGAAATGTCACTCTCCCCCTCTTATATTAGAGTTATGACACGATCATTCCCAAGAAACTGTTAAAATTCAAAATTATCGAGAAAAAAAGCCGTTTCACCACCATGACCGTCTGTGTGCTGTCTTGTGATCTTTTTTTAAATGTTTTTTTTTGTAATTAGAATTTTTTATAACTAGTTTTACCATCAATTTTTGCATGCTTTTGAAAAGTCACAAAACATTTCCTGTGCTTCATTATCCAAACATTATCTGAGCCAAGAAAGTTTGCAAAGGTCTGTTTAATGTTTATTGACTGAAGCAGAAAGAAACTCTTTCTCTCTTTCTTTCTTCGGCGTGCTTTGGCTGGAACAGTAGCTGACAGAGTCTGCTTTTCAGCTATGTCTTCCGCTGCTTGCCAGAGATGAAGAATGATTAAAAAAAAAAAAAAAAAAAGTCAGATTTTTATTGTAATTTTCACTTGTTACATGGAGAAAAAAAAAAAGTGTTTTTGTCTTTTGTGAGACTTTTTGGATTGCAGTGGGAACATCTTGTTACACTACATCCTAATTTTGGTTAAACTTTTTAATAAGGTTTGCTTTATAAAGAAGTACAGAATCAACAAAATTAAACCAATTTAGAGACTAAAACAGTAAAAGATGGAATAGTAAGAAAAAAAAAATACAACAATAAAACATCAACAGTGAAAGGCAGTTTTTAAAAAATGCTTGGTGCACACCAGGGTTCAGGTACCAACATGCACGATGCCTACGCAGACCACTAACTGACAAATTGAATTATAGTTTACATTAATATTATATTCATATAAATAGTTTTATTTTAAAGGAACCAAAGATGCAAATGTGAACACATTCTTAAATGCAAAACATTGCGGAAATAAAAAAAAAATAGTATATATTGTAAACATTTCTGAAAGAAAAAGTAGAAAAGATGAGCTCAAGAACTCATGTTCAGTATGTAAGGGAGGAATAGAGAGAGAGAGAGAGAGAGAGGGGGGGGGGGGTGTCTGTGAGCAGGCTTTCACTGTCTATGGGCCTCTATGACAGTTTGTGTGTATTTGCTCAGCTTAGCATATACAAGCATGCAAAAAGTGATTGAAACACTCAAAAAAATTTACTTTCAATCCCTCCAAAGAATTCCATGGTCTCACTTAGAATCCATTCCATGATGGTTTCACTGAAGTAGTAGCGGTTGGCCGATATCGGTTTGAACCATTGAATAAAAAGACAAATAAATAGAAATGTAGGAGACTATGGATACAATACAATTATAAATCAACAAAGAATTAATAGATTAACTGTTTATAAAATTAAAAAAAGAACTTTGTCACTCAGAGAGGAAGTAGAAGGCAAGAGTGATCTCTAGATTTGTATCATAAATGTGAAAAATTTATTGAGTGTAACACATAAAGTGCCAAGATTACATTGATTTTACACATTAAAGCCATCATAACTTGTCACACTCTACTAAAAAAAGAACAACAATACCAGAAAGAATTTAATCCAGTGCACTTTTCATGTCACAAATGCGTGTTCGACCTAATCTGTCAAATCAAGGCACCCAATGTTGAAAAATCAGCCAATACATCGGTAAAGCTGTTTATTAAAAACCTCTACAAAGTGGTATAGAAAAAAAAATAAATTAAGTACAGGAAGATTTAAGCATACTTTTATTGTAAATATTTTATGTCCAAATTCGTTAATTTTCAGCATTTTTTGCTATTTAATGGAAATGACAAGAACTGCCTTACAAATGTATGTAGAATTCAAACTCATAACTTCTGGACACTTTTTTAGTAAATTAATTATGTATTTTGCATTAACTCTTCATGCAGTGTTCCATGTCTGAACCTTCTGTCTGCTTTAATTTTAGAGAAGATTTCAGTTATGAAGCATCTGCTGCGCACCTGCACGAACGGCGAATGCAAGTGTGTGTGAAATGAGTGTGTGTGAATGTGTTCATCTGTGTGAACCTATGAGGTTACTATCTGGATCCGTGTACACCTGCTCTGTTTGTTTGGGATTGAACAGTAAAAATGAACGAGATGGATTACTGATATCATTACTGTACGTTGATATGCATATATTGTCTGTGAGCATTGGTTGCCATTATTATGAGGTAATATTTATATAAAGAGTATCAGGGATACCCTTTCATTTTTTATTTGCCTTTTAATTGCACGTAAAAAATGAAGAGGTTCGGGTAGAATGTCTGAAGCCATGTTTTCTCTACTACTACTGACAATAATGTGTTTTCACAGCTAGCTCGCAAGATACAAACTCTGAAGGTTGACCCTGAGATACTGATAAAATGGTGAATCAAGTACATACATGGTGATCAATATTGTCTACATTTTACTACTTATTGTGTAGCTGAAAGACGTCTAGACTAAAAATGTAGTACCAAAAAAGTACTTTTCGAAATTGATTTGTGTTTCTTTTACCAATGGGATACCATGTGTAGTAGGTGATGAAAAGTTTAACATTACTTATTTCACTAAATAAAAAAAAGTAACAATTGTAATTGGGAACATTAAGGTGTATTTAAAATAGATTATTTGTTAAGTGATATTACAAGATGTTAATTTATTTTAAATTAAACTGATGTCTGGAAATAGTTTCAAGTGTACATGAGATAGTGTCAAGTGTGTGTAATGTGGTAAATTACAAATTAATTCATTCATTTTCCAACATGTTTATTCCATTTCGGGGTCACGGGGGGGTCTGCTGGTGCATATTGGGGTATACCCTGGACAGGTCACCATCCCAGGGCAACATTCAGTCACACATTCACACCAAAGAGGAATTTAAATTATTCAATTATCCTAACCGCATGTTTTTGGGATTGTGGAAGAAAGCACGCGGAGGAAACCCACACAAGCACCAGGAGAACATGCAAACTCTTTCAAGGAAGGTCACCGGCGAACCTCGAACCTTTTAACTGGAAGACCACAGTGCTACCCCCTGCTCCAACATGCCGCCCAGTTTACATATTGTTATTCATTTATGTTATGCATCTACATTTAAAAGCCTTGTTTACATCCTTCGTTGTTAATTATTATTTGTTTATCAAAAGATAAATCATTCCGATTTCGAATCATAAGTTCGGAAAAATGCTAAAGTAGTTTTTTATGAGGGAATAAACACTGAAACGCTTTTAACCTATTAATAGGTTAAAAATAATAAATAGAAAGTTTTGTCATAGTGAACTTTAATGTTCGAAATGTTTAGAAAGTACCTACAAAGTAACAAGGACACATCCAAACCCAGTTCTCACCTGCCGAGAGTATTTTGAAAGGGGCTTCTAAGCCCGCCTTCCAATCATCACATCCTGTCACTCCCAGGAACCAATAGAATGCTAAAAATAATTTAGGGAGAAATTGTTCATTTTAAATGCCCAGCTCTATCAAAAAAAATCATATTATTCTGTGCAGCTTGTGGAACCTTTTTTGTGGCTAGGCTTATAAATATTTTAGTATTTGGCACAGTAAAAAAATGATGAATAATATTGTGGATGAGAATTTGCATGCAACTGTAAAATTAAAAATTAATTACTCAGATGCATAAAGGAACAATATAACTTTGAAGCCATGAGAGATGGCAAAGTTAATTACTTCCAATTAGTGGCCAAATATCTTCAGAAATGTTTGAGGGCTTTTAATAGCATGGGATGAAGAGCAGAAAAAGAAAACAAGGAGAGAAAAATAAAAGATGCTTTGTTGGTTTTTCTGAATTCATCCAGTGCATAATTAGACATTTTTAATAAAAACTCTATTTAAAAGCTTTATATTGTACATGTGCTGGTCAAATATTTAGAATATCACGAATAAAGGTGTTTATTTCAGTATCTCTGTTCTTAACTGACCAGCAAATTCAATTGACCATAACCCCATAGAAAATTCTCTCATTGGTTCTGAATTATTTCCAAAGCATCAGAGAGAGCATTAGCTTCCTTTAGGGTTTAGACGCTTCCAAAAAATCGTAGAACGATTAGTGTGCAGTTAGTGTGTGTTCGGATTTGGCGTGCAGTTGGACACTAGAGTGACAAGGAAACCGTTGTGTTTATTAGTGATCTATTGAAAAATTCCCACCAAAACATCGAAAAGCAGAAAAAAAATACAAAAAGTAACAAAAAGGAAGCAACTATGTTTACATTTAAAGGCTTTCTTAGCTGTGAGAAGCATTCTACAAAGCACCTTGAATGAAAGTCTGGGAGCCCTTTTTATCCTCCTGGCTCCACCCATCGATTATACCATAATACACAAAGAGGCGTTGGTCATAGGTATAAGCCAAGCACACATAAACTCAAAATAAAATATTGCATGCCACAATTCACACCATGCATTAAAAAAAAACAAGTTTTCAGAACAATTTGGTTGTGAACCTGATGATGTCATAATACAAGATGGCTGACCAGCAAGGAACAAAGGTGCTATTTCAAGTACAAAGTTTTTGAACTGTACAGGTTTGGTTCTGAGCATGAAAAATCTGGTGAGTGGATACAAAGTATATTTCTATTAAATGTTGTACTGGAAAGACTCATTCGAATGTGGAGATAACAATGAGTGTTTGAACAGATGTCATTTAAACTGAAGATAAACACACAGCACACTGTCAAGTCCTCAAACTTTCTTGACCATTGCTTGCCCGGACTTGACATGCGCAAAGAAAAAACAAAAAAAAAAAAAAAACACAGAGAGAGCTGTCTCAACTCCAGTTCCTTTTATTTATTTATGGTTGCAGTGGAAGGAACTGAACAAGGTTGATAACCTTAAAATCAAACAAACAATCAAAACGAATCTACAAAATAAATACAACATTTCATCAATAAACTTTCATTAAATGCAACTTAAACAACAAATAAGGTTTCAAAGATCAAACACATTTCCAAAGGAAACAAATCAATGTTAAGTTTACCAGAATTAATTAAACATAAACTTAACATACCAATGGCCTCTCTGGTGTGAACTCTGCAATGGTAAGTACGTCTTTAGATGCTTAGTTGCAAACACACTCCAACAAAGAAAGCCACCGTGCTTAAAACTTTCTTCTTCCTGGGTAGCCTCCTTCCAACTTTTGGCTCATTGCTGCCACCTGGCGTCAGGGTTCCAACCTCAATTTAGTTTATTGTTATATAAAAAAAATAATGGATAAATAAATTAATCTTCTAAATTAACCAAACAAACACCAAACACTTGACAGATTAGGATTAAACAAATACAACACACTCACCATGCGTTTGCTTTATAGTCACAGTTTTTCCAATGATGTGCTTCGTTGGGTTAAAAATGAACACCAAAGGAGAGAGGTCTGACTGCAGGATGCAGTTAAAAGGGTAGGCGTGCACGCCCAGGTCACCCACACCCACTATATCTTTCTTAACTACTGTTGGTGGCTTCAATGCCTAAACCTAACTAATCCTAACTTGTTTTTGAGTCACGTTGGCTTCCGTTTGCTACAGTTGACTCCTTGCCATGTTCCCTGTGATTTTGAGAATTTCAAGTTACACACAGGCAGATTGAGCCAATAGGTTGCACTGTACCCGGAAGTATGAGTTGACCAATAACCTCGAAGGGGGGGCATGGCTGGCCTGGGCATACATGGCTCGAGCCACACCTGCCTGTTTTACTGCATGCCGCAATCAGATACACTTGCACCAAACAGATGGACAGACACCAAAACAAAAATATTTAAACCAAAATTGAGATGTGATCTCTATATTGGGTATCTTGGGGATCCGATGTTGGGCATCGAGCACATTCTCCATGATGCAGCTCTTTGTTTGACGAAATAACATAGAAATTCATTGTTTTCATTTCAGTGCTCTTCATAAGCTCTGAGAATGTGATGTTGGTACAGATTCTCAGGATATTCATAGGATAAGCACCCCTACATCTGCAGACACCAATGTTCCAGTGCATAAGCCCACGGCACAAAAACCTGACCAATCAAGATGTGGCCACATCACTGCATCTTTAGGTTCAGTGCCTAAGACTTTGTGGAAATTACATATCTGAACCGTTATTTTGATTCAGAGAAAATTAACCAAACTAACTTAACTGCCTTAATCTCCTCATCATATTTCTTCTCCACATTTATGCATTTGTCAGAAGATTTTAGTACATTCAAATGAATTAACATATTTTATTGGTTCTTAATTTCCCTGGGATTGAACCCTCAACTGACATCACTAGCATCTAGCTCCGCTAACTGAGCCATGAGAAACAAGTATTTAGCTACAAGTATGTGTTTGTCGTGAAAGTATCTCTCTGGACACCTGTCGTTTGTCCATCTCTCCCCTCTCTCTTTTCTTTCAGCCGTTCATTCTGAAATGGTAAATGAGATGCATGCTCATGACTTTGAAATAATGGATTCCAATGCAAATCCAATGACCTTTAATTATTGTATAATTCTGTCAATGATCATAACCTGGTGCAACCATGACTAAATTTGATAATTAGCTGTTTAACCTGCTGGATGAGTTTGACCTTTACATGAGCCCTCAGACCCCCAACCCCCCTCCTTCACTCTCTCTCTCTTTCTCTCTGTAGCACTCCCTCAAGACAAAACAATTCCAGAGAACCTGGACAGAAAGAAAACCGTGATCACTGAAAGATAGAAATTGTGTGATTTAAATATTACTACATTTCAGGAAGCATTGGGAACTTTGTTTTGCCATATTAAAGTCATGAATACCAATTGCTGACTGTTAGGATTACATGGGTTGTGATCAGAAAAAAAGGAAATGTGCTTGTTAGAGCATTGTTTTGTGCCAGGGCACATTTTTAAATGGAAAAAGACACACCAAAGAAAGAAATTATGAAAATAAAATGAAACCATGTAGCCTAAAGTTACAATATCTAGTCATTGTCAATAAAGTGTCTGGAATAGGAATCAAATAAATAGAAAGAAAAAGTATTTTAGAATCGTTTCTACTCTCTCAGTGTAAAACCAGTTCATATACAATACAATTCTAATGTTATGCCAGTGTGCCATTGGAACCCTGTTTGAAAAACACTGTATTAGAGTAGCACAAAAAACAGAAATGTATTACCATTATTTTATTTTAAGCTATTATTGCATCCAGGGGGTTGGAAAACAAATGAAGATTTTATTTCCAAAAGCCATAACTCCGTTTTGATGAATTTCAATAAACATGTGTTTTCTTTAGCACAAAAGTGGTTTCAGGACACTCTAAATTTTCTGTTCCAAACTTTCAAAAAGCACCTATAAAAAACATACAACCATAAAAATTTCAAAACCATACTTTAACATTCAATGCTTTATTTAAAAATACTAATAAATAATATTTGTATGTATATATTTTTTATTATTATTATTTTAATTATATTTAAATGGATGTATGTCAACCAGGAAGCTTCGTGGAATTATAACATTTTGAAGGAACATAGAACATTGTTTTAATAAATATTTGAAATCAACATGTAGACTGCATTTTTATGTTATTGGGGAGACATGCTTTTTTTGTTTGTTTGTTTGTTTTTTGTTTTGCATTTTATTTCGTACAAACAATTTATTTAAAAAAACTCACAATGAGCTCACATCTGAGCAACAGTTATTTGCTATAAAGTCAGATGAATCCCTACCATCTAAGAATGAGCTTTTGTGAACTGTTTGTCACAAGAGCTCAACTTAAGCCTTATTTGAATAAACAAACCCTCTCAGCCAATCAGAGCTTACACGTGAATAAAAATGAGCTCAACTGACACCATTGAAATGTGAGCACTTACTGGAGGGGCCAAAAAGGGAACAAATATTTTATTTAATTTTGTAAACAATATTTTGTAAAGAATTTACAGTATATAAATAAATGTTCATGATTTGATCAATAGAATCAAATGTGTTTTTTTAATCCATATTATTTAAGAATGTTTGTTATCATTTAAGAATAATGCTTGTCATGAAACAGGTATTATATTTTTGTAAAAATACATTATAACTTCATGTTTTTTATGTTAACATTACACTTTTTAGTAATTGTTTTTTATTCACTGTTGTATGGATTTTTATATATGTAATTGGAATTTCATATATAAAATAAGAGATGAAGGGTAACTTTTCAGCACGTGGCAAGGGTGTGCACTAAATGTGCATCCGACCTGACACACAGTGTACATAGATAAACTTCCGTAAGAGATTTGATGAATTTTATTTTTATTTCATTGATCTGTTGATCATGTATTTGCTTTTTTTTCAGGATGTCATCTTCACAGGGCTTTTACACTCTTTCACAGGCGTCTTAATTACTGAGAGTGAGTGTGTGTTGTCCTGGCTGGCGGTCAGTGCATTTGCATGTGTCTGTGTGTGTCTCTTTGGCAGCGGTGCATGGTCCAGATTGTGGGATTGGTGTGTGTTAGCAGTGAAGGTAAGTGTGACGACAAGCTTTGGCTACCCATCTGCTACTCTACAGAGAGCTTGAAGCAGGCAAACATGCATGTACACACTCTACCAATGCCAAAGGTTGTGGGTTCAATTCCCAGGAAAAGTACACCTTATTAAAACATTACTGCAGAACGAATTGCTCGCTGTTTTAACAGTGCACATAAAAAAAAATTGACTATACCTATACAAACATCTTTCTCAATGTATTTTTTTATCATGGGCACACAAGTTCAATCACACAAACTAAGAAATCTCAGGATTTACAACAAATGACAGAACATTTGGTTCTCACAGTGTAGCATAAACAAGGACACACACATGCGCACGCAGCCAAGAAGCCTCCACCTGCTGCTTGCACACGCGCACACGCACACACTCCATATGCACTAAAGTTTTCTCTTGGTGCTTAATAAATAAGACATGAGTGCAAGTGAGTCTTTTGGCAAAGATGGTGACACGTTCATTAGTAGGGCGGAGATGTTTAGCTGAGTCCCGGTGGAGACACACACATACCTGATTCAGAGGAAGCTCTCATCTATCCTGAATTCAAATGGCTGTGCAATGATGACTGTTTTAAAGGGACAGTACATGTAGTTCACAACTTTTCAAGCAGCCATTCAACTTAAATGTGTTTTCTCTTTTTTACATTGTAGATTCTTCAATTCCATGAATGGGCACGCAAACTTAAAAAAAGCATTGAAATAATTCTGTTTTTAAGGATTTTTTTCTGAGATCTTTTTGAACCCGTTTCGTTTATTTATTGGTCAATCTGTCTTGGCAGGATGACTGTTGTGACCTGGTCATCACAAGAACACTACTTCTTCCTTTAATCCTTAGGAGTCTCTGTACACGCCGGTCTGTGTCAATCACAGCAGCTGCTTTGAATTAAGTAGCAATGATCCGACACACCTATTGTTTAATTTTGATTTCGAAAATAATGTGTAGGTTTAAAAAATTTTATTTGTTATGATTTTTTTTTGTTTTAAATTAACATTCTTATCAAAATGTAGTAATCAGTTTCATTTTACAGACTCCAAATCAGAGCCATCTAGTGGTGAAAAGAAGGAATAACCCTTGGAAGTACTATACTTGTGATATGGCTTGCCTTTTTCAAAGTTCTGGTGCAAAAAGTGCTTGGAATAGTGTATGGAACAGTTTTTTCTATATACTATTTGATTTTGATTTTTATTCGAAAATATAAACATGTTCATTTTTTGCAGTAAAAAAAAATACAAAATGTAATACCAAATGTAAAAAAAATGTAAAACTATTTTTTTCTACAATTTCAGGTTTGCTCTAGCATTATTGTGCATTATATATTATAAATAGATCAAGGATTGCCAAAAAATCTGTTGCGCTTCTATCGGCTATTTCAAGTCAATTAGAAGGACAGGGGTTTTCCGATGCTGTAAGAACATACTGGATACTTTGAGGTCTATAACTTATGGAAACACTCTTTAGTTTACTACATAATTCCATTCTGTCAAAATATACAATAAAAAGTCAAGGAAATGTAATTGTGTAAATGTAAACTTACAAAATGAGATTCAGTGTAGTCCTATGTTTTAAGGTAATTGACATTTTAACCCAAACCTATCCCTGATATTTGTTCATTGGAACTCAGTGTGTGTGTGTGTGCAGTTCAAATGGCTGAGGTAATTCTGTAAAATAGGCGTTGTATGATTGGCTCCTGATTGCTTAGATCACTGATGCAGCTTTGCCATCTTTAGCTAATGCATATTTTATTACTCAAGCCAAAATGAAACACATTTATTACAAGACAGGGGCAGCTGGCAAGTGTGTTTGCTTGTGTGGATCAGTCTCTGTGTGTTTGCGTGACGTCAGCTTGGTGTAGTATCTCCATCTGCTGAAGAATGACAGATTTATTAATATGATAGAAATGCAGCAGTTGTATCAGGGGGTGCTTGCATGAATGATCAAAGTATTTACACTCAGCCATGTATTCAATCTGGTCTATTATGAGCAGCCACTACATCTATTTACAACACCTTAATTGTTATAATCACTTTAGTAAATACTCTACGTTTCAGAGCAGTATCCGAACTTAAAGAGTTGTTTCACTAACTTTAAACTGCACCTAATGCTTAATTAACAATATAAACAAGGAATCAGCCAAGTCATATGAAACCCAGGTACAGCAGGAATAAACTACATTCCTTCAAATGTAAGTTGCCTTGGATAAAAACATATAACAAATGCATACATTTAACGTATCTTTTTAAAATATGACAAGCAGACAATATATAGTTAAAAAAGGCAGGATAGACTTTCAATACATTCTGCGAAGCAATGTTTAATTCTACAGAACTCCTGCTGCCTAGTGATACTATAGCAACCATTTTGAGAAACACGCTAGCTGCAGTTGTTCAAAGATTCCAGCAACTAGAACACATAGGTACCTATTTTGTGGGGAAAAGGTGTTTAGGCTCTGCTGATTTAGAAAAATAAAAAATAAAAAACGATTAATTTGTTGTCATCCTTTTTAAATTTAAGACCTAAAAAAAATTTGTAGAGGGAGCTGAAGGTTCAGGTCACCATACATATCAGATTTGAATTCTTCATTCAGACTGCAGGCTAAATCAGATTTTTTTTGTCCATGAATCTGATGTTTTCGAGATTTTTCATTTGTGCTCCTAATAATAAATATTTCTTGGTTGAAAAAAAGGTGGCTCTGATCAAAACGTAAATTATCTACAACCACATTTGTGTTCATACACAGCAAAAATTGGAGAGTTAAAAAATCAGTGTTAAACATTTCTGAGTTGAATTTAACATTTAAAGAGTAATTTTAACCCACTGAGAGTAAATTATTGCTCAGAGTTGAGGTTAATTCACAGAGTTAATTATGACCGGGTTAATCTAACTCATTAGAGATGTAATTAAACTCCGCCCTATCACTTGAGTTCCATGTTTGGACAAGGAGGACTCGTCTCGTCGCCATTATCCACGTGTCCTGCAAACTAAACGGTAAGTAAAAGGAAATTATATGTATATTTTCAATACTATGATTTTAATAGCCCTATAAACGACTTAACATGTGTACAGGTCATGCAGAATATGTTTTCAACGTCTTTTTAATGTCGGGGGTTTACCGTGGTGCAATTTAATATGCTACACTCGTTTATAGTTTTGTAAAGAAAACTCAAAATGATATATTAAATATCAAAATGTGAAGGCTAATTTCATTTGATCCGTTTTAATTGATTTATAAAAAAGTTACCAATATCCAGGAATCATTTACGTTGTACATGCTTCACGTACACGTGAGCTTTATTGTCTGCTAATTTGCTAGCCCGACTGGTAACATGACGACGCAGACAAATTATGAAAACAGAAAAACATGTTTTATACATAATTTATATTTTTTTGTTTAAGGCTATTAACCATTGGTTTTAACGTGTATTTTAAAGTAAGTGGGTATATTGTATATTAATAGCGAGTTTGGACATTTTTAGGCCGTTTTTAGGTTTATAAAGCAAGATAGAGCGCCAAAGCTGATACACGCCTTAAGGTAGCGCCATTGTGCACACACTTAAGAAAACGGTCAGAAACAAGCCCAAGAAAGTGAGAACTTTAATGCTAACGTTACATGTGCTTGAACAGCTAAATGTGCTTGAACAGACAATGGATGTATGCAAGATAATGTCGAGATATACGTTAAAAATGAAAGTTTAAAGACTAATATTAAATCATATCTCTCGTAGACGTGTGGTGCAGCTTTATATAATTATATGCCTGCAGCCCCGTGTTGGATTGATTGACAAGGGTGAGTCTGTTTTACTAACGATACTTTTAAAGTTTAAAAATCAAAACTTGCTTTGTAACGTTTTTATTATTTGTCAGCATGACCTAATATCATCTAACAAAGTTTGTGTGTTTACCATAGTTAAAATGCTGGTCCAGGTCAAACTCTGCCAACAGCAGAAATATGTAAAGGTGGATTGTGTTGATGGTCGATTTGATTTCATGCAATTTAATGAAAGAGGTATGTATACTCTCACTTACTCATTGCATATGTTATATTTATTTAAGAGAATACATTATGAAGCATGTTAAAAATAGAGCCTTTTAAATTTGATGTGCATTCTTATAATGTATTTGATTAAAAAATTGTTTTTAGCTGAGAACTTTGTTTGTTAGCTTTTCAACTTATCATTATTTTCAGTCATAGAGAGATTTTGTTTGCCTCCGGATGCAAAAGTTACATACACAGATGCAACAGGGACAGAAGTAGATGGTGACATATTCAGTGATCTTGTTGAACAAGGCAATGTGGTACTGACTGCAATCTCAAATGATGGTGAGTTTTTTTTTTTTATTTGAGTTGGAATGTATTTTATAACATTTTTTGTTTTAATGTTGTCCAATTAACAACCAACACATTTGTACTTTTAAAAAATATATATATTTAATGTTTCTTTAGAATTTTCTGACTTTCCTTCAACATCTGATACTGACTCAAGCTGCAGCTCAGGTGCATCCACGGTAATATTAAGTGAGATTCCTAACAAGAGACAAAGACTTGAAGAAGCTAATGCATTAACTGCTAAACAGGTAAAAACAAAGCTTAATTTTGTTAATGTCTGTTTTATAATTAGTTTTGCATTTACATTCTTGCTTGTTTATTAGTTAGTGGAAGATGTGCTAAAGCTCCAGTCTGGTGGTGGTAAAGTGCTGGAAGAGTACAGGGTAACCGAAACCCTTACTGATACTACAAGAAGACAAATGATTAACATTCTAGTGGCACACATGATTAATTCACATGGGTATTAATATTTATGTATCTCTTGTTTCTTTGTACTCAATGACTGCTTGGATGCAGAATTACAACTAATTTTATTTTATCTTTCAGGAACCTTCCACCTAAAGCCATCAGAGAACAGTATGCTCTTGGTGTGGTGATGCTATTTCCTTCACTTAAAGATCCATATTCTACTAAAGGCTTTGTAAGTGTCTTTATTTTTGCTTCTCGTTCATGCCATATTTACATGTTTTTGTAACACTGAAATTACATTGTTTTAGATGATTAAAAGTACTAAGTAATTAAATCTGTTTCAGGAACATTTCTATGATGCTGCAAGCAACACAGGGTATATCGCTTGGCGTTTAAAAACAGTCCAAAGGAAGAGTCGCAGAGGGTCTTTAACACCAGATAGCCCTACTAATGTTTCTTCAGGAGGCCCACAATCTCAAAGGCATACTAATATTGAAGGTCAGCTTTCTGGAGATGCTTTCCAAGAGGCTATGTCTTTGATGAACCATGTTACAGAGAGGTCCCAGATTTTTCAGAAGATGAAAGAGACCTTTCAGCATCGCCAGAAGCTTGTTAATGATCCTAGTGTTGATATCCTATCGACTTTTCCAAGATTTCTAGATACAAAGGGACTGGTAAGTTTGGAATAAGATGATTTTAAATACTTTGTTGAAGAGTATTGTTTGTTGTTAACATTAAATTTTTTAATAAGGTAAATCAAGACTTCAGTCTTCTGTTTGGTGATGAGACATCGTCCATGCTGCTTCAAAAGTGGGATATGTTCTTCAGGCCAAATGTCATTCAAGAGGCAAAGCTGCTCACTTCAACGCCAGAGATAAATCAGTTGCTGTTATCAGCAGAAGATCTTCAAGAAAGTGATTTTGATGAGACGAGAAGTAAGTTGAAGTTCACTTTTTGTTTTATTTGCAATTATAGTTACTACTTTTTGGATTAGTAAAATGAAAGTTTTCTTGTGTGGGAAACTAATCTGTATGTTTATCTTTCTTCAGTTTATGACCAAGAAATGGCATCCCTTCTGTTGTTAATACATTTGCTTCCACCACCACCAGGAGGACCAAAGTCTCCAAAAATCAGTGCATGTGATGCTGTTGGAAGACTTGTAGTTTTTCATAAGGTAATAACCTCGTAATAATTTCAACTATTTAGCTGTTTGTAAATGACTCAAAATTTGCTCAAAAGTGGGTGAAATTAAAGTTTCATTTCTATGTGCTTTCCTATCTGTTAATAACAAGTCAGGTGATGTTTTAATGTTTTGCCTTTGAACCCTAGTCGTGCTGCAGTTTGGAGGAGCATCTCAACAATAACCAGCGTAAGCATCCATACCTACTGGCTGTTGGACGTCAGAAAAGCAAGATAGACAGCTTCTACATCATCTTGGATAAGCGTCTCATCCCATGCCAGGCAAGCCGCTCACTTGGGGCATTCGATGAACTTTTCAAGGCACATTTTGTTTTTAATTTGTCTTACGATGGAGCACTTGTGAACTTCTACACATTCCTGCAGACCACAGTTTATAACATTGATGTGGGAAAAATGAAGGAATCTCCCAGAGTCAGAGATTTGAGAGCCAGACTGCTTAACAAGTCAGTAATCTTAACGTAAGCCTAATCATTGTTCTGTTAAAAGAATGCTGATCTGTTTTATTTGTCAGAAACCGCATTCCACAAGTCAACACTTGATTTCACATTTAAGAGGTGAACATAGTTACTATCCTGGACCAAAGTTCAAGTTGTTTTGCTTTCAAGCAAGTTGTTATTTGCAGTGCAATACACGATGATTTGCCAGTCTTCTGTCAAATTAGTGATATACTTTTGGTTGAAAATCACATTTATCTGTTGGTAGACAAGCTGTTCACAGAGAATTTTAATGAACATTTGCATGCATTCAGAGTTGTGCGAAAAAAGGAAAGGTGCATTTTAAAAATGTCAGAGGTAAAATTTTATAAGCCGTTTGATATTCAAAGCTTGTACAGTGTTGCCGATGAAAGTTTATATATTCTACCTTCTTTTGTAATGTTTTAATTTGACTGTTGCACTATGAACAAGAATGAAAATTTGTATTTCATTCATACATGTAATTTAATACATGTAATTTATGTTTCAACAATGTAATGTTGCCCTGCAAGCGATGCAAAAATAAAAAAGTTCTTAATAAAATTATTTGTAAATTGATTGTTTGATTTTGGTATAGTGTTAAATATTTAAACCCAACTTTTTTTTAAGTCCCTTTTAGTGTAATTCAGACACTCCAGCATAGTGTTAAATATTTAACTCTGTTATAATATTAGATTTAATTCTGATCAGTGTTGATTTACTAAATCTTTTGTAGTGTTCATTTAACACTTTTTTTGAGTCGGAGAAGAAACTCTGGCATAGTGTTGAAGCGTTAACTATCTTCTAAGTGTTGATTTAACTCTAAAGAGTGTGGAGCTATATAAACTCTTAAAAAGTGTTGAAATCAACTCTGTGGGAGTTAATTTAACACTCCACTTTTTGCTGTGTATGCACCATGTACATTTTCACGATTTTCCTTTATAAATCATTGGTTGTCTGGACACAAAAAAAAAAA
>SRMA01024664.1:0-15879 GCA_007224835.1 Danionella cerebrum | reverse complement strand
GGTCATTGGCATAATATATTGATCCCTGTGTGACTACAAGTAAATTACACCAACCCCCATGTCTCTAGCATTTTCCAAAGCTGAGATAGAGATGTGTCAATTTGGTTGTAATGGTAACCAGTATGGTTGCTATGAAGGGGTCAGGGACATAATATTATGTTCCCTGTGTGATTACAAGTCAATTAAAGCAACTCCTGTGTCTCTAGCTTTTTTCTAAGCTGAGATAGAAATGTGTCAATTGGGTTGCTATGGCAACCAGTATGGCTGCTATGGAGGGGTATGCTACCTCAATTACTGTTTCCGGGGTCGCTATTAGTGAAACAAACTCACCCCCATGTCTCTAGAATTTTCCTAAGCTGAGATAGAGATGTGTCATCTGGGTTGCTATGGTAACCAGTATGGTTGCTATGAAGGGGTCAGTGACAATATGTAATGTCCCCTGTGTGACTACAAATCATTTAGACCAACTCCCATGTCTCTCTCATTTTCCTAAGAAGAGATAGAGATTTGTCAATTTGGTTGCTATGGTAACCAGTATGGTTGTTATGGAGGGGTCAGTGACATTATATAATGTTCCCTTTGTGACTACAAGTCAATTAGACCAACTCCTGTGTCTCTCGCATTTTCCTAGGCTGAGATAGAGTTTTGCCATATTGGTTGCTATGGTAAATTATTTGGTTGCTATGGAGGGGTAAGTGACATTATATAATGTTCCCTTTCTGACTACAAGTCATTTAAACCAACTCCCATGTCTCTCTCATTTTCCTAAGCTGAGATAGACATGTGTCAATTTGGTTGCTATGGTAACCAGTATGGTTGCTATGGAGGGGTCAGTGACATTATATAATGTTCCCTGTGTTACCACAAGTCATTTAGACCAACTCCCGTGTCTCTCTCATTTTCCTAAGCTGAGATAGAGATGTGTCAATTGGGTTGCTATGGTAACCAGTATGGTTGCTATGGAGGGGTCAGTGACATTATAAAAGGTTCCCTGTTTGACTACAAGTCAATTAGACCAACTCCTGTGTCTCTAGCATTTTCCTAGGCTGAGATAAAGATTATCCGGTTTGGTTGCTATGGTAAATAATCTGGTTGCTATGGATAAGTTAGTGACATCATGTTGTAATCTACATTCAACCTAGATCAATATAAAACAACTCCCATGTTTCTGCGATGTTCCACTTAGAAGATATTTGACATTCAAAATTATGTTGAAAAGTGGGCGTGGCTTGATGAATTAATGTTAAATCATAAGCAATGATTGGCTGGATTAATTATATGCATCCTTAATGTTGCTATGAATCTCCATTGTGAACCAATTACAGAAGCTCTTTTACAATTGGATCATATGGGAATCATTTGTCCCATTGAAATGAATGGCAGCAATACATCTCTATGGTTGTTAAAACTGGGCGTGGCTTGATGAATTTATGTTAAATCATAAGCAATGATTGGCTGGATTAGTTATATGTATCCTTAATGTTGCTTTGAATCTCCATTGTGAACCAATTACAAAAGCTCTTTTACAATTGGATCATATGGGAATCAATTACCCCATTGAAATGAATGGCAGCAATGCATCTCTATGGCCCATTGTGAGTCTATGAGAAGGCTAAGCCAATCAAATTTCGTTATTTAAATTAGTTGATTAACAGCTGCCTCCAACTGCCACTTTTCGAATCGAGGAGACTTTTCTCAGATTTTGACCATGCCTCAAACAAATAAATATTACAAAAGAACCGTAAGACATATCGAGATGATTCTTTCTTTGTGAGAAGCAGAAGGCCTCAATGAAGATTATGGTGTAAAAAAATTTAAGATATGTGGAAAATTCTATTAGTTATGGCGAGTTAGAAAAAGCCTTAATTTAAAACCTTCAAGCATTATTTTCTGGGTGAAATGCATTGATCTCAATGGAGCAATTTGCTTCCCTCATTAAGGTTTAGCCCTCCTAATTTAAAAACCGTAGGTCATATGAAAGAAACAACTGCATCTTTGGAAAGAGGACAAATTTCTCTACTACTTTAATAATAATTTTGTGCATAAAGGGTAAAGTTTAGTTTAGGAGAGAGGAATTGATGAAGAAGTTTGAGATGTGAAAAATTAGAGTGGAAGCTAGAGTGGAGCAGAATTAGGTCAAAATCCAAATTCTTTATTAAACTTAAACTGTGATTAATAAAAATCTGTAAAAGATATGAAAAAGCTGAAAACATTTTTTAAAAGCTGAAAATGTGTTGAATTGTTTAAAAGTTGAATGATTGCTCTAGCTGAAAGTATGCTGAAGTTATGAAGTTTGAAAAAAAGCTGAAGATTTAAAGAGATTTGAAGTGTTTCCCATTCATTTCAATGGGAAAATTATTTTAAATAAAGTTGAATTTTATAAAAAGTATAAAACATTTTAATAAGAAAAATACGAGCAATCGATTCCAAAAGAAGCTGAACATTTTGATGTTTGAATGGTGTTTCTAGCTTAAAGTATGCGGAAGTAGTTAACCGTCGAAAAGTGGGAGAATAATAATAATAATAATAACTAGAAAGTGCATTTCCTAGCGGAAAATGCGTGTGAATGCAGAGAGCTGAAAAGGGAATGCTCAAATTTCTGGATTCCTTGGCTGAAGAGTGAAACATTAGAAAGTTTCAAAAGCTGAAGCTGAAACATTGTAAATTTGAAATATGTAAAGTTGAAAGTGGATGCTGAAGGGTGAAAATTAGAAAGTAGAAAGTGTTAAAAATTAAAAGTAGGAGCTGAAAGGTAAAACATTAGAAAGTTAAAGTGTCAAAAGTTAAAAGTTCAAGCTAAAAGGTGAAACATTATAAAGTTGAAAATCTCAAAAGTTGAAAGCTAAAGCTGAAACATTGTAAAGTTGAAATATGTAAAGTTGAAAGTGGGAGCTAAATGTTAAAATATTAGAAAGTTGAAAGTGTCAAAAGATGAAAGTGGAAGCTGAAAGGTGAAATATTGTAAAGTTGAAAATATCAAAAGTTGAAAGTGGAGGCTGAAGGTAAAACATTCTAAAGTTGAAAACGTATAAAGTTGAAAGGTGAAGCATTGTAAAGTTGAAAGTGTCAAAAATAGAAAGTTGAAGCTGAAGGTGAAACTTTTGAAAGTCGAAAGTGGCAAAAGATGAAAGTGGAAGCTAAAAGGTATAATATAAGTAAGTTGAAATTCTGTCTAGCATTTTTCAAACCTAAGCTAAAGATATGGCAATTGCGTTGCTGTGGTAAAAAGTCTGGTCGCTCTGGACAGGTCATTTACATAATAGATTGTTCCCAGTGTCACTATGAGTGAAACAAAACAACCCCCATGTCTCTAGCATTTTCCAAAGCTGAAATAGGGATATGCCAATTTGGTTGCTATGGTAACCAGTATGGTTGCTATGGAGGGGTCAGTGACATTATATAATGTTCCCTGTGTGACTACAAGTCATTTAGACCACCTCCCGTGTCTCTCTCATTTTCCTAAGCTGAGATAGAGATGTGTCAATTTGGTTGCTATGGTAACCAGTATGGTTGCTATGGAGGGGTCAGTGACATTATATAATGTTCCTGTGTGACTACAAGTCATTTAGACCCACTCCCGTGTCTCTCTCATTTTACTAAGCTGAGATAGAGATGTGTCTTTTTGGTTGCTATGGTAACCAGTATGGTTGCTATGGAGGGGTCAGTGACACTGTATAGTGTTCCCTGTGCTACTACAAGTCATTTGGACTAACTCCCGTGTCTCTAGCATTTTCCTAAGCTGAGATAGAGATGTGTCAATTTGGTTGCTATGATAACCAGTATGGTTGCTATGGAGGGGTCAGTGACATTATATAATGTTCCCTGTGTGACTACAAGTCATTTAGATAAACTCCCGTATCTCTCTTATTTTCCTAAGCTGAGATAGAGATGTGTCAATCTGATTGCTATGGTAACCAGTATGGTTGCTATGGAGGGGTCAGTGACACTATATAGTGTTCCCCGTGTTACTACAAGTCATTTGAACTAACTCCCGTGTCTCTAGCATTTTCCTAAGCTGAGATAGAGATGTGTCAATTTGGTTGCTATGCTAACCAGTATGGTTGCTATGCAGGGGTCAGTGACATTATATAATGTTCCCTGTGTGACTACAAGTCATTTAGATAAACTCCCATATCTCTCTTATTTTCCTAAGCTGAGATAGAGATGTGTCAATTTGATTGCTATGGTAACCAGTATGGTTGCTATGGAGGGGTAAGTGACATTATATAATGTTCCCTGTGTGACTACAAGTCATTTAGACCAACTCCGTGTCTCTCTCATTTTCCTAAACTGAGATAGAGATGTGTCAATTTGGTTGCTATGGTAACCAGTATGGTTGCTATGGAGGGTCAGGTACCTCAATGAATGTTCCTGGGGTCGCTATTAGTGAAACAAACTCACCCCCATGTCTCTAGCATTTTCCTAAGCTGAGATAGAGATGTGTCAATCAGGTTGCTATGGTAACCATTATGGTAGCTATGGAGGGTTCATTGACATCAAATAATGTTCCCTGTGTGACTATAAGTCAATTAGACCATCTCCTGTGTCTCTAGCATTTTCCTGGGCTGAGATAGAGATGTGTCAATTGGGTTGCTATGGAAATTAATCTGGTTGCTATGGATGAGTTGGTGACATCATGTTGTAATCTACATTCAACTTAGATCAATATAAAACAACTCCCATGTCTCTACGTTGTTCCACTTAGAAGATATTCGACATTCAAAAAATGATGTTGAAAAGTGGGCGTGGCTTGATGAATGTATGTTAAATCATAAGCAATGATTGGCTGGATTAGTTATATGCATCCTTAATGTTGCTATGACTCTCCATTGTGAACCAATTACAAAAGCTATTTACAATAGGATCGTGTGGGAATCAATTGCCCCATTGAAATGAATGGCAGCAATGCATCTCTATGGCCCATTGTGAGGCTATGAGAAAGCTAAGCCAATCAAATTTCGTTATTCAAATTAGTTGATTAACAGCTGCCTCCAACTGCCACTTTTTGAATCGAGGAGACATTTCTCAGATGTTGACCATGTCTCAAACAAATAAACATTACAGAAGAACCGTAAGACATATCGAGATGATTCTTTCTTTGTGAGAAGCAGAAGGCCTCAATGAAGATTATGGTGTAAATTTTTTTAAGATATGTGGAAAAATCTTTTAGTTATGGCGAGTTAGAAAAAGCCTTAATTTAAAACCTTCAAGCATTATTTTCTGGGTGAAATGCATTGATCTTAATGGAGCAATTTGCTTCCCTCGTTAAGGTTTAGCCCTCCTAGTTTAAAAACCGTAGGTCATATGAAAGAAACAACTGCATCTTTGGAAAGAGGACAAATTTCTCTACTACTTTAATATAAATTTTGTGCATAAAGGGTAAAGTTTAGTTTAGGAGAGAGGAATTGATGAAGAAGTTTGAGATGTGAAAAATTAGAGTGGAAGCTAGAGTGGAGCAGAATTAGGTCAAAATCCAAATTCTTCATTAAACTTAAACAAAAAAAAAAAAAAATCTGTAAAAGATATGAAAAAGCTGAAAACATATTTTAAAAGCTGAAAATGTGTTGAATTGTTAAAAATTTGAATGATTGCTCTAGCTGAAAGTATGCTGAAGTTATGAAGGTTGAAAAAAAGCTGAAGATTAAAAGAGATTTGAAGTGTTTCCCATTCATTTCAATGGGAAAAAATATTTTAAATAAAGTTGAATTTTATAAAAAGTATAAAACATTTTAATAAGAAAAATACGAGCAGTCTAGTCCAAAAGAAGCTGAACGTTTTGATGTTTGAATGGTGTTTCTAGCTTAAAGTATGGGGAAGTAGTTAGCCGTCGAAAAGTGGGAGAACAATAAAAATAATAATAATAATAATAATAAATACGTAGGATAACAATAGTGTGAATGCCTCTGCATTCACACTAATAAATACGTAGGATAACAATAGTGTGAATGCCTCTGCATTCACACTAACTAGAAAGTGCATTTCCTAGCGGAAAATGCGTGTGAATGCAGAGAGCTGAAAGAGAATGCCTAAAATTGCTGAATTCCTTGGCTAAACCGTGAAACATTAGAAAGTTAAAAGTGTCAAAAGTTGAAAGCTGAAGCTGAAACGTTGTAAAGTTGAAATATAAAAAGTTGAAAGTGGAAGCTGAAGGGTGAAACATTAGAAAGTTGAAAGTGTTGAAAATAAAAAGTGTGAGCTGAAAGGTAAAACATTAGAAAGTTAAAGTGTCAAAAGTTGAAAGTTGAAGCTAAAAGGTGAAACATTATAAAGTTGAAAATGTCAAAAGTTGAAAGCTGAAGCTGAAACATTGTAAAGTTGAAATATGTAAAGTGGAAAGTGGAAGCTGAAGGGTAAAATATTAGACAGCTGAAAAAGTGTCAAAAGTTGAAAGTGTCATAAGTTGAAAGTGGAAGCTGAAATGTGAAACATTAGAAAGTAAAAAGTGTCAAATTAATAGTGGAAGCTGAAAGGTAAAACATTAGAAAGTTAAAATTGTCAAATTTGAAAGTGGAAGCTGAAACGTGAAACTTAAAAACAAATGTGACACATTGTAAAGTTGAAAATGTCAATCAATTCGGTTGCTATGGTAATAAGTAGGGTTGCTATGGAGGGGTCACAGACATAATATATTGTTATCTGTGTGACTACGAGAAATTAAACCTACCCTCATGTCTCTTGCACTTCGCTAAGCTGAGTTAGAGATATGTCAATTGGGTTGCTATGGTAACACGTCTGGTTGCTATGGAGGGGTCAGTAACATCATATATTGTTCCTTGAGTGACTACAGGTAAATTACAACAACCCCTGTGTCTCTAGCATTTTCCTAAGCTGAGAAAAAGATGTGCCAACTGGGTTGCTATGGTAACCAGTATTGTTGCTATGGGGGGGTCATTGACATCATATAATGTTTCATGTGTCACTATGAGTGAAACAAACCAAACCCTGTGTCCCTAGCATTTTTCTAAGCTGAGATAGAGATATGTCAATTTGGTTGCTATGGTAACCATTTGGTTGCTATGGAGGGTTTAGTTACCTCAGTGTTTGTTACCGGGGTCACAATTTTTGAAACAAACTCACCCCCATGTCTCTAGCACTTTCCTAAGCTGAGGGAGAGATGTGTCAATTGGGTTGCTATGGTAACCAGTATGGTTGCTATGGAGGGGTCATTGGCATAATATATTGATCCCTGTGTGACTACAAGTAAATTACACCAACCCCCATGTCTCTAGCATTTTCCAAAGCTGAGATAGAGATGTGTCAATTTGGTTGTAATGGTAACCAGTATGGTTGCTATGAAGGGGTCAGGGACATAATATAATGTTCCCTGTGTGATTACAAGTCAATTAAAGCAACTCCTGTGTCTCTAGCATGTTTCTAAGCTGAGATAGAAATGTGTCAATTGGGTTGCTATGGAAACCAGTATGGCTGCTATGGAGGGGTCTGCTACCTCAATTAATGTTTCCGGGGTCGCCATTAGTGAAACAGACTCACCCCCACGTCTCTAGAATTTTCCTAAGCTGAGATAGAGATGTGTCAATTGGGTTGCTATGGTAACCAGTATGGTTGCTATGAAGGGGTCAGTGACAATATGTAATGTTCCCTGTTTGACTACAAGTCATTTAGACCAACTCCCATGTCTCTCTCATTTTCCTAGGATGAGATAGAGATGTGTCAATTTGGTTGCTATGGTAACCAGTATGGTTGTTATGGAGGGGTCAGTGACATTATATAATGTTCCCTTTGTGACTACAAGTCAATTAGACCAACTCCTGTGTCTCTAGCATTTTCCTAGGCTGAGATAGAGATTTGCCATATTGGTTGCTATGGTAAATTATTTGGTTGCTATGGAGGGGTAAGTGACATTATATAATGTTCCCTTTCTGACTACAAGTCATTGAAACCAACTCCCATGTCTCTCTCATTTTCCTAAGCTGAGATAGACATGCGTCAATTTGGTTGCTATGGTAACCAGTATGGTTGCTATGGAGGGGTCAGTGACATTATATAATGTTCCCTGTTTTACCACAAATCATTTAGACCAACTCCCGTGTCTCTCTCATTTTCCTAAGCTGAGATAGAGATGTGTCAATTGGGTTGCTATGGTAACCAGTATGGTTGCTATGGAGGGGTCAGTGACATTATAAAAGGTTCCCTGTTTGACTACAAGTCAATTAGACCAACTCCTGTGTCTCTAGCATTTTCCTAGGCTGAGATAAAGATTATCCGGTTTGGTTGCTATGGTAAATAATCTGGTTGCTATGGATGAGTTAGTGACATCATGTTGTAATCTACATTCAATCTAGATCAATATAAAACAACTCCCATGTCTCTACGATGTTCCACTTAGAAGATATTTGACATTCAAAAATTATGTTGAAAAGTGGGCGTGGCTTGATGAATTAATGTTAAATCATAAGCAATGATTGGCTGGATTAGTTATATGCATCCTTAATGTTGCTTTGAATCTCCATTGTGAACCAATTACAAAAGCTCTTTTACAATTGGATCATATGGGAATCAATTGCCCCATTGAAATGAATGGCAGCAATGCATCTCTATGGCCCATTGTGAGTCTATGAGAAGGCTAAGCCAATCAAATTTCGTTATTCAAATTAGTTGATTAACAGCTGCCTCCAACTGCCACTTTTCGAATCGAGGAGACTTTTCTCAGATTTTGACCATGCCTCAAGCAAATAAACATTACAGAAGAACCGTAAGACATATCGAGATGATTCTTTCTTTGTGAGAAGCAGAAGGCCTCAATGAAGATTATGGTGTAAAAAAATTTAAGATATGTGGAAAATTCCATTAGTTATGGCGAGTTAGAAAAAGCCTTAATTTAAAACCTTCAAGCATTATTTTCTGGGTGAAATGCATTGATCTTAATGGAGCACTTTGCTTCCCTCGTTAAGGTTTAGCCCTCCTAGTTTAAAAACCGTAGGTCATATGAAAAAAACAACTGCATCTTTGGAAAGAGGACAAATTTCTCTACTACTTTAATATAAATTTTGTGCATAAAGGGTAAAGTTTAGTTTAGGAGAGAGGAATTGATGAAGAAGTTTGAGATGTGAAAATTAGAGTGGAAGCTAGAGTGGAGCAGAATTAGGTCAAAATCCAAATTCTTCATTAAACTTAAACTGTGATTTATAAAAATCTGTAAAAGATATGAAAAAGCTGAAAACATTTTTTTAAAAGCTGAAAATGTGTTGAATTGTTTAAAAGTTGAATGATTGCTCTAGCTGAAAGTATGCTGAAGTTATGAAGGTTGAAAAAAGCTGAAGATTTAAAAGAGATTTGAAGTGTTTCCCATTCATTTCAATGGGAAAAATATTTTAAATAAAGTTGAATTTTATAAAAAGTATAAAACATTTTAATAAGAAAAATACAAGCAATCTATTCTAAAAGAAGCTGAACATTTTGATGTTTGAATGGTGTTTCTAGCTTAAAGTATGCGGAAGTAGTTAGCCGTCAAAAAGTGGGAGAATAATAATAATAATAATAACTAGAAAGTGCATTTCCTAGCGGAAAATGCGTGTGAATGCAGAGAGCTGAAAGAGAATGCTTAAAATTACTGAATTCCCTGGCAGAATGGTGAAACATTAGAAAGTGAAGTGTCAAAAGTTGAAAGTTAAAGCTAAAAGGTGAAACATTGTAATCTGAAAAGTGTCAAAATTTGAAAGCTGAAGCTGAAACACTGTAAAGTTGAAATATAAAAAGTTAAAAGTGGAAGCTGAAGTGTGAAACATTAGAGAGAAGAAAGTGTTGAAAATTAAAAGTGGGAGCTGAAAGGTAAAACATTAGAGAGTTAAAGTGTCAAAAGTTGAAAGTTGAAGATAATGGGTGAAACGTAAAGTTGAAAATGTCAAAAGTTGAAAGCTGAAGCTGAAACATTGTAAAGTAGAAATATGTAAAGTTAAAAGTGGAAGCTGAAGGGTAAAATATTAGAAAGTTGAAAGTGGAAGCTGAAATATGAAACATTAGAAAGTAAAAAGTGTCAAATTAATTGTGGAAGCTGAAAGGTAAAACATTAGACAGTTAAATATGTCAAATTTGAAAGTGGAAGCTGAAACGTGAAACATAAAAACAAATGTGACACATTGTAAAGTTGAAAATGTCAATCAATTGGGTTACTATGGTAATAAGTATGGTTGCTATGGAGGGATCACAGACATAATATATTGTTATCTGTGTGACTACGAGTAAATTAAACCTACCCCCATGTCTCTAGCATTTCGATAAGCTGAGTTAGAGAAATGCCAATTGGGTTGCTATGGTAACACGTCTGGTTGGTATGGAGGGGTCAGTAACATCACATAATGTTCCTTGAGTGACTACAGGTAAAATACACCAACCCCTGTGTCTCTAGCATTTTCCTAAGCTGAGATAGATATGTGTCAATTTGGTTGCTATGGTAACATGTCTGGTTGCTATGGAGGGGTCAGTAACATCATATAATGTTCCTTGAGTGACTACAGGTAAATTACACCAACCCCTGTGTCTCTAGCTTTTTCCTAAGCTGAGATAGATATGTGTCAATTTGGTTGCTATGGTAACCACTATGATTGCTATGGAGGGGTCAGTGACATTATATAATGTTCCCTGTGTGACTCCAAGTCATTCAGACCAACTCCTGTGTCTCTCTCATTTTCCTAAGCTGAGATAGAGATGTGTCCATTTGGTTGCTATGGTAACCAGTAAGGTTGCTATAGAGGGGTCAGTGACATATAATGTTTCCTGTGTGACTACAAGTCATTTAGACCAACTCCCGTGTCTCTCTCGTTTCCCTAAGCTGAGATAGAAATGCGTCAATTTGGTTGCTATGGTAACCAGTATGGTTGCTATGGAGGGGTCAGTGACATTATATAATGTTCCCTGTGTGACTACAAGTCATTTAGACCAACTCCCGTGTCTCTCTCATTTTCCTAAGCTGAGATAGAGATGTCTTAATTTGGTTGCTATGGTAACCAAAATGGTTGCTATGGAGGGGTATGTAACGGAATATAATGTTACCTGTGTGACTACAAGTCATTTAGACCAACTCCCGTGTCTCTCTCGTTTCCCTAAGCTGAGATAAAAATGTGTCAATTTGGTTGCTATGGTAACCAGTATGGTTGCTATGGAGGGGTCAGTGACATTATATAATGTTCCCTGTGTGACTACAAGTCATTTAGACCAACTCCCGTGTCTCTCTCATTTTCCTAAGCTGAGATAGAGATGTGTCAATTGGGTTGCTATGGTAACCAGCATGGTTGCTATGGAGGGGTCATTGACATTATATAAGGTTCCCTGTTTGACTACAAGTCAATTAGACCAACTCCTGTGTCTCTGGCATTTTCCTAGGCTGAGATAGAGAAGAGTCAATTTGGTTGCTATGGTAAATAATTTGGTTGCTATGGATGAGTTGGTGACATCATGTTTAATCTACATTCAACCTAGATCAATATAAAACAACTCCCATGTCTCTACGATGTTCCACTTAGAAGATATTCGACATTCAAAAATGATGTTGAAAAGTGGGCGTGGCTTGATGCATTTATGTTAAATCATAAGCAATTATTGGCTGGATTAGTTATATGCATCCTCAATCTTGCTATGACTCTCCATTGGGAACCAATTACAAAGGCACTTTTACAATAAGATCATATGGGAATCAATTGCCCCATTGAAATGAATTGGAGCAATGCATCTCTATGGCCCATTCTAAGTCTATGGGGCAGCCTTAGCCAATCAAATTTCAGTATTCAAATTAGGTCCAGCTGGCTCCAACTGCCACTTTTTGAATCGAGGAGACATTTCTCAGATTTTAACCATGCCTCAAACAAATAAACATTACAGAAGAACCGTAAGACATATCGAGATGATTCTTTCTTTGTGAGAAGCGGAAGACTTCAATGAAGACTATAATGCAAATTTGATAACGATATGTGAAAAATTTTTGGAGTTATGGCGAGTTAAAAAAAGCCTTAATGTATTATTTTCAAGCAGTGTCTTCTGGCCGAAATGCATTGATCTTAATGGAGCAATTTTCTTCCCTCGTTAAGGTTTAGCACTCCTAGTTTAAAAACCGTAGGTCATAGGAAAGGAACAACTGCATCTATGGAAAGAGGACAAATTTCTCTACTACTTTAATATAAATTTTGTGCATAAATGTTAAAGTTTAGTTTAGGAGAGAGGAATAGATCAAGAAGTTTGAGATGTGAAAAGTTAGAGTGGAAGCTAGAGTGGAGCAGAATTAGGTCAAATTCCAAATTCTTCATTAAACTTAAACTGTGATTAATAAAAATCTGTAAAAGATATGAAAAGCTGAAAACATATTTTAAAAGCTGAAAATGTGTTGAATTGTTTAAAATTTGAATGATTGCTCTAGCTGAAAGTATGCTGAAGTTATGAAGGTTGAAAAAAAGCTGAATTTTGAAGAGATTTGAAATTTTTCCCATTCATTTCAATGGGAAAAATATTTTAAATAAAGTTGAATATTATAAAAAGTATAAAAGTTTGAAAAGTGACAAGTAATAGCATACATGTCCTGAATAAGCTGAACATTTTGACGTTTGAATGGTGTTTCTAGGCCAAAGTATGCGGGAGTAGATAGCGACCGGGAATAATAATAAAAATAACTAGAAAGTGCATTTCCTAGTGGAAAATGCGTGTGAATGCAGAGAGCTGAAAAGGGAATGCTCAAATTGCTGAATTCCTTGGCTGAAGAGTGAAACATTAGAAAGTTTCAAAAGCTGAAAGCTGAAGCTGAAACATTGTAAATTTGAAATATGTAAAGTTGAAAGTGGATGCTGAAGGGTGAAAAAATAGAAAGTAGAAAGTGTTAAAAATTAAAAGTGGGAGCTGAAAGGTAAAACATTAGAAAGTTAAAGTGTCAAAAGTTGAAAGTTCAAGCTAAAACGTAAAAACATTATAAAGTTAAAAATGTCAAAAGTTGAAAGCTAAAGCTGAAACATTGTAAAGTTGAAATATGTCAAGTTGAAAGTGGAAGCTGAATGTTAAAATATTAGAAAGTTGAAAGTGTCAAAAGTTGAAAGTGTCAAAAGTTGAAAGTGTCAAAAGATGAAAGTGGAAGCTGAAAGGTATAATATAGGTAAGTTGAAAATCTGTCTAGCATTTTCTTAACCTCAGATAAAGATATGGCAATTGCGTTGCTGTGGTAAAAAGTCTGGTCGCTCTGGACAGGTCATTTACATAATGGATTGTTCCCAGTGTCACTATGAGTGAAACAAAACAACCCCCATGTCTCTAGCATTTTCCAAAGCTGATATAGGGATATGCCAATTTGGTTGCTATGGTAACCAGTATGGTTGCTATGGAGGGGTCAGTGACATTATATAATGTTCCCTGTGTGACTACAAGTCATTTAGACCCACTCGCGTGTCTCTCTCATTTTACTAAGCTGAGATAGAGATGTGTCATTTTGGTTGCTATGGTAACCAGTATGGTTGCTATGGAGGAGTCAGTGGCATTATATAATGTTCCCTGTGTGACTACAAGTCATTTTGACCTACTCCAGTGTCTCTCTCATTTTCCTAAGCTGAGATAGAGATGTGTCAATTTGGTTGCTATGGTAACCACTATGATTGCTATGGAGGGGTCAGTGACATTATATAATGTTCCCTGCGTGACTTCAAGTCATTCAGACCAACTCCTGTGTCTCTCTCATTTTCCTAAGCTGAGATAGAGCTGTGTCAATTTGGTTGCTATGGTAACCAGTATGGTTGCTATGGAGGGGTCAGTGACATTATATAATGTTCCCTGTGTGACTACAAGTCATTTAGACCAACTCCTGTGTCTCTCTCATTTTCCTAAGCTGAGATAGAGATGTGTAAATTTGGTTGCTATGTTAACCAGTATGGTTGCTATGGAGGGGTCAGTGACATTATATAATGTTCCCTGTGTGACTACAAGTCATTTAGACCAACTCCCGTGTCTCCCTCATTTTCCTAAGCTGAGATAGAGATGTGTCAATTTGGTTGCTATGGTAACCAGTATGGTTGCTATGGAAGGGTCAGTAACATTATATAATGTTCCCTGTGTGACTACAAGTCATTTAGACCAACTCCCGTGTCTCTCTCATTTTCCTAAGCTGAGATAGAGATGTGTTAATTTGGTTGCTATGATAACCAGTATGGTTGCTATGGAGGGTTCAGTGACATTATATAATGTTCCCTGTGTGACTACAAGTCATTTAGACCAACTCTCGTGTCTCTCTCATTTTCCTAAGCTGAGATAGAGATGTGTCAATTTGGTTGCTATGGTAACCAGTATGTTTGCTATGGAGGGGTAAATGACATTATATGATGTTCCCTGTGTGACTACAAGTCATTTAGACCAACTCCCGTGTCTCTCTCATTTTCCTAAGCTGAGATAGAGATGTCTTAATTTGGTTGCTATGGTAACCAGAATGGTTGCTATGGAGGGGTATGTGACGGTATATAATGTTACCTGTGTGACTACAAGTCACTTAGACCAACTCCCGTGTCTCTCTCATTTTCCTAAGCTGAGATAGAGATGTGTCAATTTGGTTGCTATGGTAACCAGTATGGTTGCCATGGAGGGGTCATTGACATTATATAATGTTCCCTGTGTGACTATAAGTCAATTAGACCAACTCCTGTGTCTCTAGCATTTTCCTGGGCTGAGATAGAGATGTGTCATTTGGGTTGCTATGGTAAATATTTTGGTTGCTATGGATGAGTTGGTGACATCATGTTGTAATCTACATTCAACTTAGATCAATATAAAACAACTCCCATGTTTCTACGATGTTCCACTTAGAAGATATTTGACATTCAAAAATGATGTTGAAAAGTGGGCGTGGCTTGATGAATTTATGTTAAATCATAAGCAATGATTGGCTGGATTAGTTATATGCATCCTCAGTCTTGCTATGACTCTCCATTGTGAACCGATTACAAAGGCACTTTTACATAGGATCATATGGGAATCAATTGCCCCATTGAAATGAATGGGAGCAATGCATCTCTATGGCCCATTGTGAGTCTATGAGAAGGCTAAGCCAATCAAATTTCGTTATTCAAATTAGGCCCAGCTGGCTCCAACTGCCACTTTTTGAATCGAGGAGACATTTCTCAGATGTTAACCATGCCTCAAACAAATAAACATTACAGAAGAACAGTAAGACATATCGAGATGATTCTTTCTTTGTGAGAAGCAGAAGGCCTCAATGAAGATTATGGTGTACATTTTTTTAAGATATGTGGAAAATTTTATTAGTTATGGCGAGTTAGAAAAAGCCTTAATTTAAAACCTTCAAGCATTATTTTCTGGGTGAAATACATTGATCTTAATGGAGCAATTTGCTTCCCTCGTTAAGGTTTAGCCCTCCTAGTTTAAAAACTGTAGGTCATATAAAAGAAACAACTGCATCTTTGGAAAGAGGACAAATTTCTCTACTACTTTAATATAAATTTTGTGCATAAATGTTAAAGTTTAGTTTAGGAGAGAGGAATTGATGAAGAAGTTTGAGATGTGAAGAATTAGAGTGGAAGCTAGAGTGGAGCAGAATTAGGTCAAAATCCAAATTCTTCATTAAACTTAAACTGTGATTTATAAAAATCTGTAAAAGATATGAAAAAGCTGAAAACATCTTTTAAAAGCTGAAAATGTGTTGAATTGTTTAAAAGTTGAATGATTGCTCTAGCTGAAAGTATGCTGAAGTTATGAAGGTTGAAAAAAAGCTGAAGATTTGAAAGAGATTTGAAGTGTTTCCCATTCATTTCAATGGGAAAAATATTTTAAATAAAGTTGAATTTTATAAAAAGTATAAAACATTTTAATAAGAATTATACAAGCAATCTATTCCAAAAGAAGCTGAACATTTTGATGTTTGAATGGTGTTTCTAGCTTAAAGTA